>VDFB02260680.1:189275-271501 GCA_007258455.2 Sequoia sempervirens | reverse complement strand
CATTGAAAGGTCTTACAACGGATGATGAATACAGAGTCTCTCGATTCCAAGAACTGGAACTCCTAGATGAAAAGAGACAAAGAGTAGGTGATCATTTGAAAGCATATCAACAGATGATGTCTCGCAGCTATAATCAAAAAGTAAAGCCATGCACCTTTCAAGTGGGTGATCTTGTTCTGAAAGAGAATCCACACAATCAGCAAGATAGAGAGAAGAAAGGAAAGTTCGAACCAAATTGGCTAGGTCCTTATGTGGTTATCGCAGTCTATGGTTCAGGAGCTTACAAGTTATCAACGCCAGAACCTGTTTGATGAGCCTATCAACAACATGCACCTGAAAAAGTATTATGTATAAGGCGATTATCATCATCAGAAAAAGTCCTGAAGAAATCCAAAAAAAATTAGAAAAAGTCGAAGAAATCCAAAAATCAGAAAAGTCTAAAGAAATCCAGTGAAAAGCTACGAAGAAATCAAAAAAGCAGAAAAAGTCTGAAGAAATCCAAAAATCAGAAAAAGTCCTGAAGAAATCCAAAAAAATCAGAAAAAGTCCTAAAGAAATCCAAAAAAATCAGAAAAAGTCCTGAAAAAAAAAGGAGAGAATGTCATAGGGTGAAAACCTGGCAAACAGGTAGTCTATTAACAAGAAAAATGCAATAAAAACAAATAGTGAAAATCTGGCAAACAGACGCTATTTGAAGCTTTCCATCTATTAGTTCCTGTTCTGCATTTAACTTTTTAGCCTTTGTTTTCATGCATCTTTTTCATCATCTTAGGGCCACACCAGCATCATGCTATCATTTACCTCGAGCGATAACGTCTTATCATGGCTTGATTATTGCACATATTCATTTTAGCAAGTTGTGTTGATACCAAGGGAAAACATGGGCATACTGGGGGCAATCAACTTTCAAGTTTTAACAAAATAGTGAGACAATGACATTGAAGCCAATCATGCAAAAACAAAACAACCAAATCAAACTAAAACATCCAATCATTGATCCATATCATAGTGGCTTTCAGTTGCGTGCCTTATCATGATTTATATCTGGATGATCTATAATCTGAATAATGTTGAGAATCACAGTATTTCATTCTTGAACAATGGTTGTTTAATTTTTGATATCATTTCTCTGGAGCACACTCGATGATGTACTGAACTAGAGTGGTAAGGAAAGAGGATGATTTTTCTTTGTCTGCCATATTGAGGTTAACTATCCATCTGTTACAAATATGTCACGAGACATGATTTTCCAAAGTGTATCATTGATGACAGTTCCAAATTTGCATTAGATGGTGGTTAGTCTTTGTCTTTTCACATAAGAAATGCTCAGGTCATCTTGGTTCAATTATACTTAGACGCTTGTGTTCACTTGCTATATCAAAAATCATGAAAGTTGTACTCAGGTCATCATTGGTGCTAATTTCCCCTTTGATACTTGTACACACTTCCAACATTTTCAAACGCTCTATGATGATTTAAGCAGGATAAATAAAAGGCTCAACAAAATGGTCAATTTCATTTAGTTGCATTTCATTTTAGGTCATCGTACATAACTGCATATTGGATTTGCATCAGAGTTTTTGAAAGGCCAATGGTTGTCATATTTCTTTGGACTATTTGTGGAAGACAATGTAAACATTTGTTTCATTATCATTTCATCATCATTTCATTAGCATTTTCATCTTATCATTGCATTTAATTATCATTTCATCATCATTTCATTAGCATTTTCATCTTATCATTGCATTTTAATTATCATTTCATCATCATTTCATTAGCATTATCATCTTATCATTGCATTTTTATTATCATTTCATCATCATTTCATTAGCATTGTCATCTTATCATTGCATTTTCATTATCATTTCATCATCATTTCATTAGCATTATCATCTTATCATTGCATTTTCATTATCATTTCATCATCATTTCATTAACATTGTCATCTTATCATTGCATTTTCATTATCATTTCATCATCATTTCATTGGCATTGTCATCTTATCATTGCATTATCATTATCATTTCATCATCATTTCATTAGCATTATCATTATCATATCATTATCATTCATTACATTTATCATTCTTCCCCATTATCATTACATTGTCATCATCTCATTATTTCATTACCATCATCATTAATTGCATCATTCCATACATACATTTCCATATACACATCATAAGTCATCCACCTGCATGACATCATCAGTACACATTATCAAATCATCATCAGTACACATTATCAAATCATCATCACCATAATAAAAACATCATAATCGAATCATCCTGCATATCATGTTAGTCATCAAATCATTCAAATGCATACCAAAATCCATAACACATAGAAATAAATGCATATCATATCATCACATCATAAATGGACATCACATCATCAAAAATAATCATTGCCGTTGCATATCATCACTCATCAAAAATGATACAAATGTCCAAATGTCCAATGAAACTAAAATGTCCAAAGCAAAATACATCAGATATGATCAAAAATCGGTATACATGCTCCAAAAAAAATAGTACACATATGTGCACTACATCTACTAACTGGTCGATGCCCCTGATGGTGCTGGTCCAGAAGGAGGTGGCCTACCATTGGTGCCTACATCTGGGTCCCGCCGAGGCCTAGTCACTCCCCTACTCTATGTGTGTGTCCATGATCTACTCCTAGTCCTGCTATGGGACCGCGGGTATGGTTCTCTGTGCTCTGGAGGACACAACTCCTCGTATCTGACCCTCTAGTACTCGACCTCCCTCACCATCTCCATGCCCTCTGCAATGACATCCTGTAGTGACAAACTCTCTACAGTGCCCATCAGTCTCTGAGCAACGCCCTTAGCCTCTACTGCCCTCTGCCTAAATGCATCTCTCTCTATAATCACCTGGGCTAACTGTGGGTCTGGGGCAGGTGCCTGTGTAGGTGCCTGTGCCTGTGCCTATGCTAGCTGTGCCTGTAGCTGCATAATGAATCCCTGTGCCTACCCCAGCTGAATCTGTAACTGTCCCTGCTGTCACTGTAATGTCTACACCTGGGCTTGAAGCGCAGCTATCCGCCCTTGCTGAGATGAGGATGCCATCTGGATCATTGTCTGTCGCCCTATCCCTGTCCTCGGCCGCCGCATGATCTGGACATCCCTCAGAACATCCAGCCTCGACCTCCCCAACACCTGTCCCTCCTCCCCGCCATCATCTCCATCATCATCATCGGAACTCTCCTCATCTCCACTCTCCACCTCCTCTCCTCCAACTGCTCCCTGCGCACTGCCGGCCACATCCTCCTGTCTCACTGCCCCTAGCTATGGTGCTACTAGAATTGGTGCTGACTCATCAGGACTGGTAAACCGTGGAAAAGGATGCGTGTGGAAATATGCAAAATACTCATTAGACATGACAGCATCAATAATGTCTCGCCTGTCATCCCATGCCTCAAGCACTAATGTCTGGAACTCTGTATACGCTATCTGATAAGAAATACATGGCCCCCATCCAGCCTCATCTCTACTCCGGGCGTAGTGTGCAACCCCCTGTGGCATCCCCTGCATGAATCCAAACTGCCTCTGTACCCGCAATGCCAGAAACCTCTCAAGAATGAAGGGAGTCCGCCCTATCAGGAACTGAGGAATGCCTACAAACAGTATCTCTAGATCATCTGTAGCCCATGGCTCGCAATCAAGATATGGTCACCATACCACTGTATTCATATCATCCAAAAGTCACCTCCAGTAATCCACCTTGCCCAGCTTGGGCTGGGTAAGGAACATAGCATACATATATATATAGGGCCTCCTTGGTGGCCTAACTCTGGGGCACGCCGGTCTCGTCACAACAAGATGCTCCCATGCCCAGATTTGCTGCACTGTCACCCCACAAGACAAACTAGAAGAACCTATGTATACCACCTAATGCAAGTCATGATAAAGATGCGCTAGCATGCAGCTCCCCCATGCATATCTCTGCGGCTGTAGCAACATCTGCTCCAGAATCCTACCCCATCCCACTGATAATCCCTTTGCCCAGCGATCCAGACAAAGGAGACCTCCAATGAATGCACCCAAAACTGTAGGTAAGGCTGGATATCCTCAAAAGTCAGCCCACGGTACCCAATACCCAGCTATCTGTGCATCACCATACACTCTCCTCAAAGCATCTGTACCCCCGAGCTCCTTGTGATCATAATACATAAGGGCTCCAACCACTGGGATACCTAATATCCTATATACGTCCTCTGGAGTCACTGTCACCTCATCAGTCGACATATGAAAGGTGTTATGCTTTGAATGCCATCACTCTGCCAGTGCCATCAACAATCCTCTGTTGACCCGAATTGGTGGCATTGCCAACAAGGATCTCAAACCACATGTCTCTATCAAAGCTATGTCAGTAGGTGTCAACTCAGGTATCCTATCCCATCCTACTGAGTGTCGCTCTCTAATCTGAAGGTTTTTGAAAACCTCATATTTTCATTACAAAGATACGTAATCAGAATCATACCAATCATTCAGTCTCAAATCAATCAAAATCAATTAGACTCATATCTATCGGTGACCTATATCAGTGACCTATATCAGACCCATATCAATGATTCATATCAATGCATCAAATCAATGACCTATATCACACAATCAAATCCTATCAAGGAAACCAATACACAATCTATCCAGCTGGATATCATATCAAATCTGCTCTACCATCCATTACTATTTGTTTCCTATCGCAGAAAGAAAATTTATCAGAAGTTGTATCAATCATTTACTCTTTGTTTTCTACTCTAGGAAGCAAAGTTATCAGTTCAATCTACTCTTTGTTTTTCATTCGTGAGAAGCAAAGTTATCAATTCAAATTACTCTTTGTTTTCTACTCTAGGAAGCAAAGTTATCAATCAATCATTCGATTATTCTATCATTTCTATCCATATCAGAATGATGACATGACAATTTCACAATCTATTGACTAAGGAAGCAATATTCATCATCATTTTCACATTACTATCATCCAATTTTTAATTCTGCCTATTTTTACCATATGTGCCACTCTGTGGACTCTATGCGCTCAAAACCCATATGCGCTGTTCTTTTCACGGGATGCGCTAAATCCCGTATGCGCCGTTCTTTTTGCCCGATGCGCTCAAACAAACCTCCTATGCGTGTTTCCCTATATGCGCAACTTTAATCTACCTAAGCACGACTCTAATCACTGGATGCACGTTTTTACTCTATGCACCACTGTTTTCCCTATATGCGCTTTACCCCTAAAATTTTCTATCATTCCCTATATGCGTGTTAGTTTTCACGGTATGCGCTCAACTGGTTTTTTCCTAAATTTTCAAAATCTATCCTATATGCGCTACTGTTTTTACTCTAAGCACCGGAAATTTTTTCGAAAGCACGCAAAATCGTCTAAATGCGCTAAAACGTCATTTTTAAACCTAGAATCCGCAAGAAAAATGAAATTTTTTTATTCAAAACATAAAAATTCGAAAGCATAGGAGGATAGATCGACTCACCGGTGGTCCGTATGCTGCTGGCCTCTGGTATCGGCAAGATCTCTCGAATCGGTGGCGATGATAAGGAATCTCCATGTCGCGATGTCACTCTTAGAGCTACAGTATTCACCAAAGTCAAAAGTGCAAATGATTTGTCTTTTTCAACTTTTCTACCTTTTAAAGGTCAAACAAGGGTAAATTTGTTGCCTTTTTTACTTTATTTTCAAAATGGGACATTTCTTTTTCATCATTTGTCGAGAGCTAAATCATTCTCTCTCATCCGTAATTTACTTCCCGAGGGGGCATCATCAGCAAAAATATCGAAAGCATATCAGAGTAAAAATTTTATTTTCTTTGAAGCAATGTGTTTCACACATCACTTCAAAGAGGGGCAAAATGTATACATCTAAAAATGGTCATGATTAAGCTTGTTAATTAATTAAATATGATTTATTTAATTAATTCTCTTGAAGTCATCTACATATAAATAAATTTAATTATTTATTTATATCGTTCATTTTCTAATTCTTCTACCTTAATTAAATAAATAATTTTATTTAATTATTGACATTTTCACCTTGCACTTAATTAAATTAAATAAATTTTCATAATTTATTTATATTTGATTATCATATCATTGTAAAGTTTGAATATTTTGAATATTTAAATAATGGAATATTTTCTTCATTCCCACCTTCCACCTTCCGCTTGATTAAATTAAATAAATGTTCATAATTTATTTATATTTGATTATTATATTATTCTAAAGTTTGAATATTTTGAATATTTAAATAATGGAATATTCTCTTCATCCTCAAATTAAAATATTAAATATTTAATTTAATATTTTCCATCTCACCCTAATTCATTTCTAAAACATAATTAAATATGATTTATTTAATTATGCAAGTTTCCATTTTCATCTTCACTTGCAAATTAAATAAATTTAATTTGTTTATTTCTAACTCATCCTCAACTCATCCTTCGAAATGGAAATTTCCCTTCGGATCTCAATGATGAAAATTGAAGAAAAGGGAAACCTTCCATCCTCTTCTCCACTTTCGAAAATCTCCCGCCGTCCGTTCGAACAAGCTTAATCCAGGCCGTTAATTGAATCAACCAATCGAATCCATTCAAAAACTCTATAAAAGCCAGTGCAAATCCAAGCTTTGGTTACTCACCTACGCTTACCATACGCATACACACGACGAAAGCACGAACATTCATACAATCAACTTATGCATTCACATCATTTTCAACATCACAGCCATACTTTCATCTTAGCATTGTAATGCCCTGCCACGCAACCCTAGGGGAAGTTGCAAACTACAAACAATTTCACAACAATTTTTAAAAAAAAATACAAATACATGTATGATTACAACACAAAGCCAACAATCCCCTAAGGTCACGAGACAAAGATTAATTAATTTACCAATTAAAACAACATGCATGAAATGAAACATAACAACATTCACTTAACTAATTAAAGCACATACATTCCATACATGAGATTTTCATTAAGACCATGAGATCCTTCATGGTTACCAAGACAAAAGTTATATAATTACAATTACATCTCTCATTCCGAGAATGAGGTAAATCAATAACATGATTGTTTATTACAATTTCCACCTCAATAAAATGAGGGGTAAATAAAATACAAGAGCAACTAACATAAATGAAACCAAGTAGCAACTGGATCCCACGAGCTCTCCAACCCGAAAGTCTCGTCCACATATGCCAATGCCAAAACAACGGAGTATGGTGCACGTTCCACCCAACCATGTGATACCCGAAGGCTCACCCCCGTGCTAGGAGATAGTAACAAGGGTTTCAAGTCAAGACCAACAACCTCTAAACATAGGCAACATGACTCAACTAGAAAAAGGATACGAACATGACGTCACATGACACAAAAGTTACAATGCTTCCAGATTTGAAGTAATAATCACATCACGAATGCAAACATAACGTTGACTTAGGAGAAGTGTCATCACAATGTCGCATGGGATATCCTGGCAAATTTTCCTAGGTCCCGGCACCCATCTCGGGATATCTTGGTAACCTCTAACGACTCCCGGCCCCACATGCAACCCAATGCGGAATTAGTTATCTTTCGAAGGGACAAGATAACAATCTTGCCATTCCAGGCCTTCTCGTCTCATCCCAAGTCTATACAAGCACTTGCATCCATGAGCGAGGCAAAATTAATCTTTTTAAATGTTGGTACCACCTATGTTAATTAATTGGTTTAAGTTTTCGCTGAATTAACCAACTTACGTTGAGATCTCCTGGCACCACTTTGTGTGTCGGCCCTCAATGCAAGCCACTTCTCTAAGACAACACGTGGAACTATGCCACCACCAAAGGGTACTCAAGTACGACCTAAGGATAATGAATCCCTAAACAAGACATGAAGTGGATAAAACCCACCCAAGATAATCAGATATAACACTGGACGCACGTACGCACTACCCATGGCAAACAAGGTTGACCGTCATGACAACAACCCCAAAACACATAAAAGAAGATCCTATCTGGAAGACTTACATAGTACTGACTAGACTACCCCACACCAAGAAGAAGCATTACAAGCAATATAAAGTAGACTACATTAGGATTTCGTAAATCCAATTCACTCAACGCATTGGTGCATTATTCAAATAAAATAAAATAAATTCTTGCACAATTACATGAGTGTGGTCTAATGCGTTGCAAATATTTCCGTAATCTACACTTGATCATTTAATCATAATGCAAAAATTCTCATAATGATAATAACCCCATATACATTGCAAAAATAACTTTAATTGTGATACTCAAATATCATTATATTTATAAAAGACATATATATATATATAAAAATGCATATACTCGACGTATATATTATTACGCATATTTTATATACATATAATTAATACTTAAATATTTACTTTAATATTATAATTTTTAGAATTAAACCATATTATATTATTTTATTATTTAAAATATAATATAAATACATTTTAATAGATATAATATATATATATATATTTATAAGAAATTAATATATATATATATATAACTTATATATATTAAATATATTAATTATATATTTAAATAATAATTTTTTATTTTTTTTATAAAACATTGTAATCATAAATATTTATATATATATATTAAATATGATATATATATAATATATTATATATAATATAATATAATATACATATATTATATTTAATATATAATATATAAATAAAAAAAGATTATTAACAAAAAGAAACACATAAAGAAAAAAAAGGTTTGGGTGGCGCCCTGTCCTAACAGGGGACGCAACCTCCATTGATGGGGGCTGCGGCCTGTGTGGGCAGGGACGGCACTGCCTTCACAGGCCGTCATCCCCAGCCGTGGGGGCTGCCAGGGTTAATACCCCTCCCTCATACCTCGCAAGGTTAAAGCCACACGGCTCCGCCAAAAAGAAAACAAAACACGACTGGTAAAAAAAATGCAATTTTTGGGTAAAACCCAGAACGGTGAAAAAACACAGTTTCAAATACTTCAAATTTTTTTTCTTTGTTTAATCCACTCACAAATATATATGTATATATTTATATATACAAATAACCAGGTGTGTATATATATACATATATATATATATACATATACACAGTCATAATAAATGACTGTAAAAATACTTATTTTCCATACCCAGATTGAGCAAATGCTCAATCTGAGAATTACAATAATTTTCCATTGAAATTGCAAGATTTAACACAATGAATTAAAGATTTCCCACAATTTGAAACAAGATTTTTCCAAGCAAATACACTTTCATAGGAAAACTATTGAATTTTTTTTTCATGCTTGTTTTTCAAGATTTTCATTGCTAGTTTTCATTTTCTTTTGTTTTCACTAAAGTTTGAAAGTTCTTTTGTTCAAGTTCAAATGAAGATCTTCTCATGGGTTTTCAATCAAATTTTGAATTCCATTAATAGATTGAACCATTTCAAACAAAAGAAAAAGAATTTTAAAATGAGATGGCATAATAAGAAGAGCATGAAACCTTTTGTTTTTCTCCAAGCTATTTGAATCCTTCAATGGAGGTTGCTCTCCTTCAAATTTTTGCCTCAACAAATCTTTCCAATCCTTCTTCAACAATTTCTCCAAAATTTCCAAGTTTCTTGTTGCTCTCCAAAATTACCAAATTCTAAAAAAAAGATCCTCCAAAAAAAAGAAAAATGCATTTCCTTATGCCCTTCTCCAAATTGTCAAACCCCTAAATTGGGTTCACCCACCAAAAGTTATTGCAAATTAGATATTTTCATTTTTTTGAAAATTAATAAAACAATTCTATTTCCCATTCAAATGCATAATAATTATTTAAAACAAAATTCTATTGCACCCCCAAATGTCAATTAAATTCCCTTTTATCCACAAAATTGAATTTACTAATTACATTTAACAAAGATCATTTTTAATTTTATTTCAAGAGGAATGCAAGGCAACTTCTATTTTTTTTTTTGTCACATTATTTAATAATGCTAACACAATTGAACTAATTTAATTAATCAACAATAAATCTAATTCATGATTAGATTATTTTATCGATTGAATTAAATTAACTAATTAATTAATAAGCACTCTTTTATGAATTTTGGCAATAAATTTAAATAAAGCAAACACCATTTCACTAGGAAATTAATCACGCAAGCAAGGAGAGACGAGACAACAAGGAAAATAACTTATCCCAACTAACAACCCGACGACACACTATGGCTAGGGTGATGTCATGACATAGAAAACCAAGCTACTATCTCCCAATCGTTTTCCGTTGAACAAGGGACATGCTCAGACCTGCGGAATCAGGTGGAGTCAATGTCATGTACCTGCATCCTGCACACAACATGAGTGTCGAACATGCATATATATATAAATATTAAAACACACCGTGAAGAGGAAATCGCAGAATCACAGGGCACTCGCATGCAAGTGATGTGATCCTGTCCCCTTCACCAATATAATATCGCTAACTGACGCCTCTAATCATCAATGGTATAATCAAAGCATAAAGCATCAATAATTCACATACATGATAATTTAATCCATAACCTGAAATAATAATATCATTTGATTAAAGTACCATCACATCAAAACATAATGTTTACATTGCTTAACAATTAGCGATCAAAAGTAACCAAGTTATAACCAATGTGCTAACAAAGCAAAACAAACATATATAGCAAACATTGCTCGATCAAGGAACAAAATGGAGGGGTGTTACAAGCATAGCTTTGCATTTAGCATAATATGCATTTTTATTTAAATCTCGTTCTTTAGCTGTCATTTTGTTGAGCATTGGTTTGCTGATCTGAGAGCCATTTGAAACAACAAAACGCTGGAGTTAGAGGAAGATAAGACGATTTCGGGGAAGCTGCTATCACGGTTTGCTTATTCTGTTTCTTTTCAACTTTCTTGATTTAATGTTTTATTAATATGTGTTTGAATTCGATTATACATTGATACATTTTTCACTCACACAGAACCTAAAACAGTGAGTGAAGCATGCAAAGATGAACATTGGATGATGAAAATGGAAGAACTTATGTAGATTGAGAAAAATTAGACTTGGGAACTAGTCCCAAGATTGGCAAACAAGAACATAATTGGAACTGAGTAGGTATTTAGAAACAAACTAAATGAGAATGGAGAAGTTGTAATAAATAAAGCAAGCCTTGTGTGTAAGGGTTACTCATAAGTGGAAGGAATAGACTTTGAGGAAACACTTGCTCCAGTGGCTAGGGTGGAAAAAATCAAGATGTTTTTCACATTTTTAGCATACAAGGACTTTAAAGTTTATCAAATGGACATGAAGTATGCTTTCTTGAATGGTGAATTGGAAGAAGAGGTTACATGGAACAACCAGAAGGATTTCAATTATCAAATCAATCAGATATGGTTTGTAGATTGAAAAAGGCATTGTTTGGATTAAAGAAAGCTCCCAAAGCTTGGTATGCAAGATTAGACAAATATTTGATACAAAAAGGATTCAATAAAGGCACCAAAGATAGTAATCTTTACTTCAAAATTGAGGAAGAAAAGATCTTGATAGTGGTTGTGTATGTGGATGACATTATCTTTGGAGGCAATGAAGCTATGTGTAAGAAACTTGTAGAAGAGATGCAAAAAGAGTTTGAGATGTCAATGTTTGGAATTTCTTCCTTAGGCTACAAATCAATCAAACAGATAAAGGTATATTCATTTCATAGTCAATGTATTCCAAAGATATGTTGAAGAAGTTTGGAATAGAAGACTCCAAACTGGTATGTACTCCTATGGTGACTAGTTGTAAATTGAGAAAGGATGATGAATCACCTAAGGTTGATCAAAGCAAGTATAGATCTATGATTGGTGGATTGCTATATATAACTTCTACTAGACTAGACATCATGCATGAAGTTTTTCTTGTGGCTAGATTTCTAGAAGATCCTAAAGAGACCACTGATCACATTGAAGATGTCTTTACCTCTCCTAGTGAGCAAGAGAACATACATCAAGAATTTAATCTCAAGCATGATCAAAATCAATCACCAAAGTCTAACAATGATCCAATTCAAGAAATCTTATCATTTGATCTCATGGTTGAAAACATTAACATCTCAAATGTTGAAAACAATGATCAAGAGCTATCTACCAATGGTCACGTTGACAATGTCTCTACATCATCCAATGAGCAAGAGGACATACATCAAGAATTTAATCTGAAGAATGATCAAAATCAATTACCAAATTCTAGCAATGATCCAACCCAAGATATATTGAAATCATCCAAAATGATGGTAGTACATATTGATGATCAAGAGACTATTAATCCAACACTTATAGCCAATGCAGAAAATATAAGCCAAGAGCTATCACCCATATGTCCACATTTCAAGGAAATCCAAGGATCCTTTACAAGAAATCCCTTCTTTGAAATTGATTCATGTCAAGAGCATGAACCAAAGAATATCGAGGATAATACCACACAAAGTCAAGATCAAGAACCCCAATCATCAAAATACTATAATGACTTGGCAAATATCTTCCAAGAAATTCAATATTTTCCAAAAGAAGAAAAAATTCATACACAAAGCACACATACATCTACCCATGAGATGCTTACTCCTAATGGACATGTAGATGATCTTCATCCAAAATAAGAGTCTCATACTCTTGATATCATTACCAAGGAACAAGAGTCTCCTACTCTTAACATCTTTACACATGATCAAGACATAGCAGAAGTCAAAGACATATCAGAAATGGATCATGAAGAAGACTTATACATAAGTTGTGAATCAAAAAAATTATGTGTAGGAATATCAAAAATGAATAATGAGGAAGGCTAATTTTATGTGGGCTATGAATCATCAACACCTCTTGAAGAAGCATTAAAATATGATATTTCACAAGATCAAGCCAAATATATCAATCAGGAAGTTATCCCACACATGGAGGATCCTAACACTTATAAACTTGGATCACTTACCTTTGTTAGAGAAATCTATCCTACCAGTGAAGAAGTTATCACCTTTGAAGATCCACAACAGAGCAGGGAAGGATTAGCACCTTGTTTCCAAGGTAAATCATATCCTATTGATTTTTTTTTTTTCAACGGATGCATTATCAAGGCAGAGGATTAGGCCTACATGAACAGGGTATCTTAGAACTATTGCAGATTATTGGAAATCCTAAGCATCAAGGTCTTGGTTATTCAACAATAAAAGAATCTAAACATATCATTGTTACGTCTATAATATTGGGGGCAACTTTATCTAATGCAAACACCGACATAGGGAGCACAAAGGGCCCTTATGATGAAACCACTACCAATGCTACAACCATTCATATCATGAATCATCATCCACATATTTTTCCACCCTCTAATTGGGATTGAAAACAAGAGAAAAAGTTGTATCAAAGAAAGGAACAGGTCATTGAATCAAAATAATCGGTAAAGCAAAATGGACAAGAAAAATTCAAATGGATACAAAAGAAAAAGAAAGAAAATAATCCCTATCAAACTCCACCAGTCAAAGAAACTATGGGGAAAAATAAAAAAGGTAAGTTCCTCCATCAAAGATGTCCAACAATACAAAAAAATCTTCAAGAGCGACCTACAAGGTATATCAAGAAGTTGGTCCCAATCAAATCTCCATATCCACCTATCATTGCTCATCACCCCAAGTTTGGAGAGTCAAAGATTCCAAACTTTCAACCAATCCATCTGAATTTCATTTGCGTAAAAGCACAAATCTGTGTCACACTTTTGGCCAAATTTTTTTTTTTGAGCGAAATGGTTTCGGCCAGTAACTATTCGGTTGAGAGGGTTTCGGCCAAAGCCATGGGGCAGTGACATGGCGCCTACATGGTGGTACCTTTTTGACCTAGTGACTTTCAACCAAAAGTTACTCGCCCGATAAGGTATCGATCAAAACTGTCCAAATAAAATAAAATAAAATCACAGCCCGAGCATTTTGCATGCTCAGGCAAAAGCATTTTGGATGAGAGCTCATCAGCCGAGGTCATGATTAACAACTCCCATATATACCCAGGTTTCTTGCTATCTATCATATATGTGTGATTTTGCAGCTCTGTGGGATGTATTTCGTTTTGGAGTTTTGTTGAAGAATTTTGAGCTAGGGTTTGATTTATTGGTTGAATGAAATTCGAAGGGTTCCATTTTGTTGGCTGAATTTGTTGAAAACTTGTGGTGTTTTTTATTTTCATGAAGGAAATTCCTATGTTTTGTGATTAGTAATGAACATAACTCGTTGTTTATCAATGATTTAATTTTTTGTGGTGGATTAGAAATTTGGGGTTTTGTTTATCAATGATTTATTTGTGGAAAAATTTGGGGTTTTGTTTTGTCACAGTGATGTATATCTTATTTTGAGTATGTCAGATATAGTTATCATATGGGTATAATTTATCTGAAAGAGAGGGCTAGTAAAAGTGGTTGCATAAATCTTACATTAGAGAAAAATCTGTACACAATGAGACACGAGTCAATTATAAAATGGCAGTGGATTCATAGTAATGGGTAAAACTATTAAACAAGTTTAGGGCTTTATTATTTTTATTTTGGGTAAACAAGCCCGCTAGGCATCAAGTGCAGCCTAATCTTTCTACTTTGGGAAATTCTTCTTTTTGAGACATACTCTTTTACCTGACAAAAATGAAATGATTATTTTTTGTTTCAAACAGCCCAAATCGAACATAAAAATCATTCAATTCCCAACAAGAATATCTAACTAAGACAAAAAAATGGCCACCTACTGCACATAACCTAAAACTCAAAACAAGCCTAGAACAGTAACAGGTAAACAGTATAATAAATTCGAGCTGGAATTGAAATTTGTTGTACAGATTACAATTGCAAAGCCCAAGATGATTTAGTGGGTGCCCTTTCTTTTACCTCAAATGTATACCCAATTCATATCATGTTCTCAACTTTTGGCTCAATTCATGTCAACCTGACATGTATCCAACAAGCAATTAATCTCGAATTTAGTCGTTGCACTCCATGCAAATGCATGGTCTACCTGTCCTCCAATATTATAGAGGTGAATTCAATTCAATTCAATGATTATTTTCATCTATTCCCTAAGTGGATTCACTAAGAAACCTATCCTATTGAAATAAGATGAAGAAGCACATGCTTCAAAATACATGGAACAACTAGAAGTATCAGAATAGGAAGGTGTTACTGAACATCAAACTTCACAATATGTACAAAATTCAAAAATTTTGCAAGGATAAAACATCACCTACTTATTTATGATCGAGAAAATGGGTTCTTGAACTCTGAATCATCTAGTTTCCTGATCTGAGCATAAACATAAAGAAATCAACAATGAAAAACAACACTATTGAAAAACATAAGGACAATGAAAAACAAATGCATCCCAAGAACATTTTCTTATTCAAAAATTCCTGCTATCTTCAACAAGGAATTACAATTCGTGTCACACACTATTTCCTTAGATGATGGAATTTCAAGTTTAACTGATGTCGTGCACTCCTAAAGGATACTCAACTAGCCGGTTATACTGTTAATTAGTGTAGGGTAAGTATCATCTAGACAACAAATTTTGGATAAAATGATAGATTGCTCATAAATCTATTTCCTCTATTAGGAAAGGATTTTAATGAATTACAAAAAATGAATGCATTCAAATCATTTCTTGATAGCTACTAATGAATTATTTCCACAGTTCAGTCCTAACAAATTGACAAAAAATGGTACCATTTATCAACTTTTGTTGACAGTTTTCCCACAAACTATAGAACAATTAACATGCATTAAAATTACATTGACTCTTCTTAAAATACAAGAGTCAAGCTCAAAAAACTATCCACAAATGGCATGTAGTGTTATTGTGTTTCAAGCATCCTTCACACATTTTATACTGTGTTTTTATCACAGTCACTTTCAAAGAAACATAAAGGATCCAATGCAACTTCAGTAGAAATATGGGAAACTATCATCCACCAGCATGATGATCTATATGAACCATAACATTATGATTGTTATCATCAACTCATTGTCACTATTATTCCCAACATTATAAGTTCTCAAAATTGAAAACCCCAAATTTCTAGTTCACCATGTGTGCATGTACGTGTATACATATTTTTATGTACATGTGTGTACATATATATGTGTATGTGTGTACATGTATACATAATGTACATAATGCGTGCGTACATGTGTGTATGTGTACATATATGTACATGTGTACATGTATGTATGTATTATATATGTATTGTATGTGTGTATTCATGTATGTATGCATATATATACATACATGTATGTGTGTATGTATGTACATGCATATATGCATATGAATGTATGTACATGTACATGTACACGTATGTATGTATACATGTACATATATGTACATGTACATGTGTATGAATACATGTGTATGTATGTATGTACTTGAGTATGTATGTATAAATATATGTATGTATATGCACGTGTGCATGTACAAATATATATTTATGCATACATATTTATGTATATACATATATACATATGTATTCATACACATGTACATGTATGTATGTACATGTACATAAATATGTATATGTATGTACATGTACATACACACATACACATGTATATGCATACATATGTACATATATATACATGTACATATGTATATGTTTTAGTTTTAAAACTTGAAAATTTTGTTTAATTTAAATATATATTTGTTTTAGTTTTGAAAAAAATTCAATTTAAATTTGTTTTTAACATCACATTTATCTTTTGTTTCAATGATATGCAGATCTCTATCTATTTACATATACAAATATATATATCATGGCTGATGAGGGATCTCATAATTCCCCTCGTTCTGAGCAAGATGCTCAAACTAGATCAAATTTATTTCAGGATAGTATTGCTAGATTAGACAATGCTCTAAAATGTTTAGAGCAAACAATTCATAACTCCCCCAATTTGGCTAATCGAGATAGATTAGTCACTATTAGACAAGAGATTTATAAAATGGTCGAGACAATTAGATCATACAATCCTTATGATGAAATCAACATTGAGCAGTTTTATTTATCTCTTCCCAGGAGTGTTACTGGAATAGTGAAACATAGAGAAGTTGCCAAATTAGTTTCAGGTGAAAATGTGTTATCCATGTTCCTATTTTATAGAGGAAAAAATAAAATTAGAGGATATGTGGTTATGAGGTGTGTAGATCCTCTTGTTGCACCATTCATATACCCTAGATGGTTGGCAGTGCATCATAGATGGCCTCACAATGATGAGCTGCCAGAGTATTTTGTCAAACAGTTATATGCAGAATTTCATTTACATATAGAGGTGGAATACACATCTTATCCTGAGCATGCTGGCCAAGGTAAAGGCCATTTTTTTGACAAACCACAGTTTAGACGTGTAGATTTACCACCGCTTGTGGAGAAGAGGGCATTAGTTGGCCCAAACCTTTTAGTTTTACCAAAACATTTGGAATTGGCAGTAGCAAGGGAGGCAGCAATAGGCTCCACTCAGAGGCATATTTTTGATACTTATTATGCCCGCGGATCAGCCTTCCTCCCACTGAGGCTACATATGCATTGTATGATCCATTTATTCATGCCGATCTACCTACTCTTTCAGATATCAAGCAGATGACCCACAAGACTCTGCATAATATGTGTAGAGTCTCAATTTTGGATTTAGTGGCAGCATATCAGGTTATCAGTGAGGACCATGGGATCCCTCTTGACCAGGTACAAGACTTTATTAGACGATGATATCCTTGTACACATACGAGCCACAGGGTGGAAAATGTAGAGGATATCCACATCATCCTACAGATTCCCATGCGCATCATGTTTCCATTGATCCTTTAGCTTTTAAAGGTCATCGTCAGGATGTTACAGATCATGTTGAGTCTATTGGCATGACACCTGATGTTGTCCATGGGACATACAATCAACTTCTTTTTGGTATTGATATAGTTGTACATGCTACAAATCCCCAGGTTGTGATGTCTTTACATTCTTGTGATCTTAGTGATATTGGTAGAGCCATCGATCAGGCATGCTAGGTACTTGAATATAAATTTTTATACATATAAAATTGTGTTCTAAAAAATTATATGTATCCATGTAATGCATTTTAAAGTCTAGAGTTGTTTAACTCCTGATTAAAATTGTGTACTTGGAAATTTTAAGCAGTATGGTGATTTTTTGGACTTTGGAAATTTGGTGCATGATGGCGATCCTACAGAGTATGCAGTTGAGGTACATTTAAATTTAATAAAAAAATTAATTAAACTTGATGTAAGTTTGAACACATTGAACTTGTACATTGTAGTTTTAGATAATTTTACATATATGTGTACACATATATATAACATGCAATTAAAAATTAAATTTAAACATGTGTATACTTGAACACATGCAGGGGTTGGGACGAGGCTCAGGCCACAGATCAAGAGATCTTGGATCGGGCCATGGATCCACACATCCTAGATCAGTAGAGGGATCAATCCATGGATCGAGGGAGCTATCAGATCGTGGATCAGGGGAGAGATCGAGTCATGGATTGAGGGAGAGTTCGAGGGAGAGATCGAGGGATAGATCAGGCCAGAGATCTAATGATTCTATTCATACCTGACATCCTTCTCTTTGAGATTTGTTTTACATAGATTATTACATGTTTGAGATCAATTTATTATGCTAGAGACACTTTTTATGATTTATTGTATTGAACATTTGTACATACACCTATGTTTTATGGTACATATACTTGTTATAATTTACATCACATTCATACATTTATGTTTTATGGTTTGAATAGGTTTGTTATATATGTGCATTATTATGGTTTGAACACTTGTTATATCTATAAATATATCGTGCATTATTAATTTGTACATATGGTTTTATTTATTTAGCAAGTGAACTTGAGTACCTTTATTTAAATTTATTATATATATATTTTGTTCAAATGCACTTGTACAAATCTATTTACATCGAGAAATCAAAATGTTGGACTATCTAATGGTTGAGCTATTTGTAAATTTAAAAAGATGGACATGCACATGTAATTATACATACATGAACTCATTTTGTTATCGATATGGGAATACAAAATTATGTTGATATCTTTGTTTTTTTAAAAGTCAAAAATTGAGGTCCATGCATGTCAAATTAAACCATCAATGGACATGAAAATTAAATATATTTTTAGATAATCTTAAGATATTGATATGCTCAAAGGATACAAATATGGATGATGATTTTTGAACTCTCCTTGCAAGGAGTGCTTCATCATAAACTTTCAAAATAATAAAATTTCAAGATTAATGCTATATTTAAAAGTGGAACATAAAAATGCATGTAAATTGTGCATGTATATCATGCTATATACACGAACTTAAGAATTCCATATAATGTAATACACATGTGTTCATTTGAATGTGCATGCAAAGAATTCTTGTTCACTAGATGATGAGCTATACTCAAGTGTCTAGTTGAATGTATGTAAATGAAATCAAATAAATTCAACTGAACTTAAGAATTCCATATAATCTAGAACATGTACACATGAATTTGATTGTGCATGCAAAGAAAGTGATCTAGATGACATGAGCTATAAGTGGAGTTGAATGTACAAATTAAATCAAAATTTTCTATTCTTGAAAGTTTACTTGAATTCCATGGAACATTTATATGCAATTGGAAATTGATATATTTAAATCTCAAGTTATGCACATAATATAAGTATCTAGATCTTTTTGGATGACAACTAGATATATTTAAATTTAATTTAATTGAACAATCAATCCATATATAATTAAATCAAAGATCTAGACCATTACATACATGGACTCAAGCTATATACATATGGTAAAAAAAGTTAAATTGATGCCAAAATACATAGCTATCTCAAGCACCCCAAACACCATCACTATGATTCAAGTTACAATTTTCATGTATACTGGACAATGCACCTTGAGGTGAAAAAGAAAGACCAATCCAAGAGAACCTAGATAAAATATAACATTCACAAAATGGATTTGATAACTATAGTTGAGATAGGCTAATGTTTTTAAGCATATTTGGATTAAAGATGAAATCAAATTTTAAGGGACCTTGATTTTTTATTAGGAGATTGGATTTGAAATGGATGATCTAGTCTAAATTAAGGATACTTCGTCCCTAGATACATTGAAAGCTTTGGGTGATGATGAAAGGACAATATGATGTATGGACTAGATTGAGAGGTCTTAAAACCAAATTTGATGTTCAAGTTCAATGATTTTTTATTAAGGATGGAGAATGGACGTATGGTTGAGATGGATCTAGATGGATAATTTAAATGATTATATTTTGGATGAGGATAGATGGATTAGATTCTAGTCCATTTGATTAGGATAAGATTAGGTTGATAACATGTGATCTTAGAACATGATTTAATGAATGATTAGGTTTGAAGGGATTATTCTAGGATGATTATGGTTAAATGGGAACTATTACCTGATAAGGCACAATCTTAAAGTTTGATGATTAGGATGGGGGATGCTTACCTGATGAAAATAATAATTATGATGTGATGATTAGGATACCTAAAAAATCCAGATGATCATTTAAAATTATTGAATGTCACATTAAATTAACAAATAATTTAAATAAAGTTCAAGTTCTAGAGACAACATGTATGTCTAGATTCTCCAGGTCACTCAAACACCAAATCAACTCTATAATATACTTTTGGAGTTGAATGTTCAAATGAAATGAAATATTCATGAACTTAAGAATTCCATGAAACATAAATTTAAATGCAAAATTGGAACATAAACTAGGTTTTGTACAAATTGCACGCATGTGTATATTCAATCTAGCTCACATATATTTAAGTGGAGTTGAACAAATATTTATTCAAATCTATTTGAAAGTGAAAGTTTAACAATTCCATGTCAAACATAAAAATACAATCAAGGAATCTAGATGATTTTTAAAGGAATTTATGCAAAGTGTGAACTTTTTAATTTAGTCAAGTTCTAGGTAAATCAAGTAAATTGTGCATGTACACACACACATATGTGTGTGTGTGTGTTTGTGTGTGTATTCAATCTAAGATTCAACAAATGAAATTGAAGATTCTTGAGTGAACTTAAAAGAATTTCATGACCAACATAAAAATACAATTTTGGAAATAGATTATTAAAAAGGAATTTAGGCATTAATGTTTAAAAAAAAACATTTTTAAAGTCACTAGGTTTTATATCAAGCATATACATGATCTAACATACATACATATTTAAGCGGAGTTTCAAATGTAAATTATGATTAAATATCAAAGATTAGATTGAACTAAACTAAGAATTCCACATGGAACAAATTTATTTAAATACAATTTTCCAAAAATAAATGACCAAGCCTTTGAATTTAAAACCCATGTTCTAAATCATGTCACATGTCTAATCAATATAAATATAAATTATATATATATATATACAGTCATACACATACATATGTATATATCCAAAAAACAACTTAAAGCTCCTGGTACATAAAATCTGGATCCTCTCTATCTTTAATTATCTCTAAAATCTTTTCATGATCTTCAATAGGAAACGTCCACTTTTTTTTGGCACGTCCTCTTTTAGGTAAAGTTTCTAAATTTATTTTTGTTGCCAAAACTAAGTAACTGTAATGTAGAACCTTTTGTCCTGGCCTATAATCAACAAATATAATACCATTTTTATCTATCTTTATTTGTTGATAATATGTACCTTCAATAATGACTGATCCAATGGGATACTCTTGTCCATCACCATTTGTCATTGATTCCACCAATTTTATTTTTGGTTGTGTACATATTAGTAGATAGTAATCTACACCTTCCGCATTTTCAAGATTTGCAACTACAGCGAAAATATCTCCTATGTACACACACCACATATATACATAGAGTAAATGTACATAAATAAATTGTAAATATATATATAAAAATGCTTGAAAATTACTTAAAAACATATAGAATATATATTTAAATCTTTATTTTAACTAAATTAAAACCAATTTCCATGTACCTGTAACAACTAAATCAGATACACATTCGTAATTAGCTAAATATAGTGGATCGTAGACATCGACATTGTCATCTTCAACAAAAGGAGGCATTGATATTAATTGTTTCATTTCCCATTGTGAAACATACCCATCTCTAATATTCTCACATTGATCAATATTTGCATTGTCCACAATGCAATCAACACAAAAACATGATTTTTCTCTCACATAAATTGCATAAGGCCTACTACTCCCCATTGTCATGATTTGATGCAAACTTCTAATACCATGAATTGCTTGACAATTATAAGGATTTGATCGATCAATATCTATTTAAATTCAAACTTGAAAATTCAATTTGAAATCATGTATACATACTTGAACTTTGAAATTCAAATTTTTAACAAATTTTTACTAGATGTACTTATAACTTTCCCAAAAATACCGTGTGTTGTATGTTGAATCGCGAGCGAAAAAATGAATTTTGCACCATTCAACAATTTCATTTGCATTTCGTATGGCATTACCTACAAGTACACAAGCTAGCACAATTTGTCACTTATTACTTTCAAGGAACTTATATATAATCTTTAAAAAAATATCAAGCTAGATTCCATATATATATGGTGAAAGTTACATACCAGCAAGTTCATGTTGACGAAGTGCATTCTTCACACATGCTCCTACTCCATCGTTCTCTCCTTTTCCATGTCCACTCTCATAAAAATTCCACAAAAATTTGGTGTTGCGTCTAGCATGTTGACTGCTTACCAAACAAAAGCTTTTGTAGACTTAAATTGTCCTGTGAAGTTACAAATAATTAAACACTCAAACCAAATTAGTTTCAAAAAAGTAATTATATATATATAAGCAATTAAACAATTTAAGTCTCAAAGTTAAAAGTAAATATATATTTAAATTTAAAAAATAATGTACTTACCAGCACATCCATCAGACCATATCCAGTGTTGTTCTTGATTTATGCCACATCATCTTAGGTCTTCAATTTTTTTTTTGAAACAATGAGCTACATAGCTTCTATCATGATTTGTATCATCACTGATATAAAAGTGAACCTCTTTGATGATAATTCGATCATCTTTGCTACTTTGTATTCCATCGACCACTACCTCTGCATGCCTATAGCAAACTTGCACGAAATTTGCAACTTGCTGTGAATGATAATATTGACTTTGGATCTCAGTTTGAGGACTAAATGTATAGTTCTCAGAGAAATCTACAATAGAGAGAATACAACCTAGTGGAAAGCAATTCTTTGAATCACGAAATTGCTTAGCTTGACATCTTGCACCATGACAATGCTGGATATGTGGATATATGATATTGCGAAATTTACTCATGAATTCATTATAAGGCAATCCACTTTCTTTGAGAACAATTTTTTTGGCCTCAACTCCTGACTTTGTTAAGTATGTTTCATATTCAAATCTCTTCCAAGTAACTTGCATTGAATCATTATTGTCAACATGTAAAAGATTCTTCAAATCTCCACAATCATTACATACATTTTTTATACACTGAACATTGAATTCATCTGAATCTTCTAATTTTTCACATAGAAGAGACTTCACAAATTGTGTTGTGCTTCTAGGGATGGCTAAATTTTGAACAATTGTTGCCATAAATTTTCTATATGATTGTAGGTGTAGATCAAATTCAACATGATTTCGACAACAAGTTTCCCATACTTTATTTATATGTACAAATGATGGTCATAGTGTTTCAAACATCCTTTGACAAATCTTCACATTTGAAAATTCTTGTTTAAATGCTTCAAAATTTTCACTTTGTGTTGTATCTATAAAATGTTTTGGATGAGAAATTTTTGTACCATCATCACCTATTATTTCTATAGTATCCCTTCTATTGGAAGAAACACGAGAGTGGGTGGTCCAATATTCAACCACCGTTTCTTTACATCTTCTGAAATTCTATCTTTTCGGGGAACCATACAAATATTTACCCAATTTTTCTCAAATTTTCCATCTATTTCATTTCTCTTTTCAATATACCTTTGAACAGTTGTCCTAGAAACATTTAGTAATTCAGAAATTGCTTGAAATTTTCTTCTATGTGATGTCATCAATGCTTTACGTGCAACACTTAAATCACTAGATCGACTCTTCTTTTCAATACATTCCAATTGCAAGTTTTCAACAATTGTTTGTTTTAACTTTGATGACCTTTTCCTATTATCAACCCCTAACAACTCCAAAACAGGGGTCATTTCTTTTCATCTAAATAACTTTGCAACTAATTGTGCTCTTCCAATTAGAGATTTTTCTTCAAAAGATTCATCCCATATTTTTTTAAAGTGTAATTTTAATGTGCTTTCAGATAACATATCTTCAGATGAAATATTATTGAAAAGAGAATCCTCATCCATCTCCATTAGATTTTCCATACCATAGTCCAAAAAATTTATATTACTAGGTTCAGTTTGTTCTTGTACCTGTACGTCACCTTGATTATCAATATTTTCCATGGTTTGTTGTTCAGTAGATGTTCCTTCATCCGGTTTTCTCTTTCTTTGTCTTACTCATGTTCAATCATACTTCCTCGATCTAATCCTTGGATTTTCTATCACAAATTGCACTCAAATTTCAATTCACTTGCATACAAATTCTTACACACATGAACTTTCAATGAAACATGCACAATTAATATAGCATAAATATTTTAAAAAGCTTGTACAACATAACTAGATGCAAAATATAAACATAAAATACTTAAACAAAATTCTAATAAACATAAACATGCAAAACATAAAATATTTAATTTAATAATAAATATACATGTATAAAAGATAAGTCCAAGTTGGAAATAAAAGTAAAGACAAAGGTAAATTTAATAAAACATAGGTATTTAAGGAGGACATGTAAGAACAAGAATGGAAGAACATAGAATTGGTGATCATTAATAATTTGAAATCTAAGAATTTATAAAATGAAAACAACAAATGCATTCATGTTTGAAAACACTTTTTAAATAAATAAAATAATTGTTCAATAAATAATATAAATAAAATAATCTCCTTTATATATAATTCTTGATAAATATATAATTGTACATAAGAGACACTTAAAACTATATATATAATTCTTAAATAAACAAATGAAAAATAAACTTCTTGATAATGATATTTTTTATGTTTTTTATATAAATTTTACTAAACATAAGTATGTTAATTTTAAATGTATATATAAAAGTAATTATCAAATTATCTAATATGTACATGTCACACTTGTGAATGATAACAAATAAATGATAATAGTTAAATATTATAGAGATGTAACTTTTATTTTAAATTTTTTTACAATATTTCTTTGATGTTAATATTTTAATAAATAAAAAAATAGTGAAAACAAACTTCAAATGCTTTCATGAAAATAAAGACATAATCAATTAAATAAGTTGAAGATCAATACATACCTTCAAAAATAGCTCTCTTATTGTCCAAATGCATTTTCTTTTGTCGAAATAAGTCTTCTAAATTTTCAAAATTTTAAACCTTCTAAAATGTTGAAATAAACCTTCTTGATTGAAAATAGCTCTTTCCCAATCCAAATAATTGAAGTATTTATTTTTTTTTGAATTTTCTTAACTTGAAAAATTAAAAGATTTTTTTTTTTTTTTTATATCGATAGGTTCCGGCCGAGTCTTTACCGACCGGTAATGTTTCGGCCAAAACCCTCTCAGCCATGTTTTTCTCGGCCAAGAGGGTTTCAGCCAAAACTTGCTCAGCCGAAAAGCGTTCGCTCAAGAATGATGAGTTGGCATCCTACATGGCAGCCAACTCATCATTTTTCACAATTTTCTGAAACATTCATCTTTGACAGAGTATTTCTCTAGTCAAATTGATCTTTCTGCAAAAAATAAAAATACCCTTTTGTAGAGCTCGAAGTGTAGAATCCAAATATATAATTTTTATAATATTTTGATTAGTTTTAATATATTTTATTTTTAAAATAATGCAAGTAGGTTTTAAAAATTTTAAAAAAAGATTGATTTGATATTAAAAAGAATATAGTAAAACTTATAAAAATGTTTTAAATCTTATATGGGGCACAAGAGGAGAGAGTCTACTTCAAAAGGGTATATTTTGTTTTTTGAAAATGATTACAAAAATTGAAATTAGTTTACAGTCCGTGAAAATTGTCAAATTATGACATGTTTAACTTTAAAACGTTATTACGAGAAAAATATACATCAAAATGTGATTTTTTTTTTCCACGCACAAGATATTGAAGTTACTTATTTGGAAAACAAAAGAAGGGAGAAATGAAGTTTTTTTCAATTTGTTTCTTGACGACCCGTGAAGTCACTCTTTTCTAAAATTTTCAGCATTCCAAATTTTTTCCTTAAATTGATAAAAACATAATGAAAACAAGTTTTTTTTAAATTTTAAAAATTACAAGAATAAACTACATCAAAAGTTCTACATTTCATTAGTTTACACTATTTTGAAATTCAAAACAAAAAGACCACTTTTATGTGGTCGAAGTTCATAATTTTTGTTGTTGTTGGTCGATTCCTTTATAAAGTGTGACACAGGTTTGTGCTTTTACCCATATCTCTCAACGCATTTCATCATCCATGATATCCAAACCTCACATTGACCATGTATTGGTAGCAAATATTTATCATAAGAACTCTAAGGGCACCTTATCGCGATGTGCGCATCAAGGTAAGGTTAACTCCAATATCGACAAAGAAGACAAGAATTATTAGGGGTTACATTCAAGCACCCGTATCTTAGCAAAACAACTCCTCCAAGAAAGATATCATTGGCACACCATGACATCAACAACACCCATATTAGCACCAGTAGTATCTACATCAGCACCACCAGGTGGTTGAACATGATCAAAAAATTGTCACAATCCGTCCCAACAACAAGGTGTACCATGAACGCACTACCAAGGTAACTTTCAAAACATTCTACTTACCCTAATGAGGTAATCTTGTCTCAAACTGGGGGAAACTTCCCAAAACTCATAGTAGATTGGATTCTTGTACATCCCATTGTGGTAAAAAACTATCAAAATAAAAAACATCCAAAAACCCAACAAAAGCCAAAAAACATTTCAAAAACATTTCAAAAACATTAAAATCCCAAAAAACATGTTATGCTTTGAGTCAAACCAGTTGAACTACATGATCTCTATGTGTACAACATAGGAAAGGCTTATTAGCCCTCAAGGCCTTAGGTTATTCCCCTTAGGTGTGTATCATGCTTTATTTCAACTTAGTCAAAAATTCAAAATCCTAAAAAACATTCAAAAAATAGAAAAGATCAAAAACATGTTCTTATCAACACCAGTCAAACTACCTAGTCTCTGTGTGTACAATGTAGGAAAGTATTATCAACCCCCAATGCCTTAGGCCAGTCCCTTAGGTGTCTATCATGCTTTTTTTCAACTTAGTCAAAAAATTAAAAATTCAAAAACATTCAGAAAACAAAAATGATCAAAAACATGTTCTTATCAAACCAAGTGAACTACAAGCCTATGCATGTACAACGTAGGCAAGGTTTATCTTTGATGAGACCCTGAGGCCCTAGGTTAGTCCCCTAAAAAAAACATCATATAAACTCAGAAAACCAAAAAGGTCCTACCTCCATCATCATCAAACACAATAAATATTTCATCCATAATAAACAAATCACCACACTCACCCTTTGATAATGTAAAAAACAAACAAAACAAACATAAAAATAAAAAAATCCAAATAGGAGATTGAAACGATTAGAAAACTATCAAGTGAAAACAATGACAAAGTGTTAACTACTTACCTTTTGAAAATTCACCAACAACATCCTGAGATATGTCTTAACGGATCTGTTCCTATGATAGACATGATCAACGCCAGATAATAGCCCTAAAAACCTCAAACAAGATATGGCAAGTGATAGAACAACATTTTTTTATCTTCTTATAGTCTTATCTTTTTGATTTATCATAATACTACATTCTTAGGATCTCTCACTGATGTCCATAAGGATTTAGAGAAGGAATGGTAGTATTAATTGTCAATTTTTGGTAGTTCTGTTTGTAAGATATTGTTGTGATACTACCATGACAAATACTTGCTTTGTTTAGTTTATGGAATTTGTTTTGAGATAATTTGTGTAGTGGTTGCATGCTAGGTATTTCATACCTCTCTATGTAACTGGTTCGAAAAGTTTTAACACAACTCAACCATATATCCTAACAAAGTTTTTGTATGCCTGGTATGAGCAAGAATATTCTTTGTATGCTTAGTCAAATTCCACACAATGGATACAAAGATGCCTTGGTTATTAATACCTTGGTGCATCATATATGTTTGCTACATCAAAAAGGATTATTAAAAATATGAAGCCTCTATGCGAAGAAAAAGCAAACTCATCAATAACTAACAAACATCAATTTTCTTCTAAATCTTACTAACATTTTCTTCTAGTCGACATTTCTTATGTCAGTCCATGCACTTAAATGCATCACATCGCCTTATTGGAAAATTTGGTTCATTCTCCAAAATTTTCACCAAATTTCCTAAGGGGGCACCATGCTATCTCGCCCGGGGCATATCGGGGTAATTTTCTTTGAAACAAAGCAACCAATACTTTGTCTCAAAGAGAGGCAAAATGTATACATGTAAAAATGACCTAATGCATATCACACACCCTAAATGACATTTTCTCATCATCAACATCATTATCATCTAGTATCACTACATTTCACATCAATTGCATCAAAAACCCTAATTTCCTCTATTAATTGAATAATATTTTTTTTTAGTTAAAAGGAATGAATTCCTATATATATTATATAATAAGAGGATTACATCTGTATCTGCAAAATATAGGCAAAATTGCCAAAAAAGTTTCCAAACTATCTGTTCTCTTAAAATATCTTTCTACTAAGTGTTGATAGTTTGAAACTAACTAAATATGAAATATACAATATTTATATCTACATATTACTGAAAATGAATAGCTTCCCATGCATATAATAGCTACAAGCTACTTGAACTATCATAATGAAAGAGAAAACTGATTGAAGAAAATAAAGAAAAAATATTCATTGT
The DNA here is from genome assembly GCA_007258455.2 of Sequoia sempervirens. Taxonomy (NCBI): domain Eukaryota; kingdom Viridiplantae; phylum Streptophyta; class Pinopsida; order Cupressales; family Cupressaceae; genus Sequoia; species Sequoia sempervirens. Next base: position 242,342 of record VDFB02260680.1, on the reverse strand, counting down.
GAACAAAAACTGATAACTTGAGATAACTGAACTACTCCTCCTCCATGCGATCACCCCCATGTACTGAGTTCTCATCTTGGCCTTCAGATGCCTCCTGCAAACACATTTCACGAGTAAAAAAGTCAAAACCAACTAATGGTTCCTTTTCAAGTCTACTTGAACAATGTGTGCCCTCACTATGGTAGGTTGTTGTTCACCAACTGAAGAACCAACAACATTTTTGTCTAGTAACGGTTGCATTTCCTCAATAACTGGCACAAACATTAGAGCACCTTCAACTAATCCAATAGAATATGAGTTCTGGAGAGGATGAGAAGTATGTTCATATAGAAAATAAATTGCATAGTACTTCTCCTTGATGTTGAAACTCATACTGACACACACACACCTACAATTCTTCCTTAGCACCTTCAAAAGTATATTATAATTTTTGTATTGCAAAGCCAACCTAATTGTTTCATAGATTTCATCAAAACCCAAACGATTTTTAACATACTCCCTAGGAAACAAACCTCCTAGATACCCATCACCTTAAAAGACATTATACCCTTGTACAACTTGCAACAATGCATCGACATCAAGCATTTGGGGTTTGACAAAATTATTGACAATTGACTCCAATTCTGTTAGAGATTGAAGGAGATCCAAGACATTTGACAAGAACATAGACAATACTTTAGAAGGGAAAATTAGCCACCTAGCTCTAGGGCTTGTAATCTCAAAACCAAGAATTGAACGCATCGATTCTTCCACCCTAGGGCAATCCACTTGAAAGACCAGAGCCAAATTTTCATGAGTGAGATGATCTTCGAAAGGATGCTCCCAAGGTTTCACTCGACAACTTAATATGGTACTAACCTAACTTTATTCCTCCTGATTAATTAAACAACGTCAATTATTTAATTATGTCACTAATTTACCTTATTCCTCTAAGTCAATTAAATTATTAATACTTAGTTTAATTAAATAACTTTCCCCCAAACATGAATAATTGAATAAATTATTCAAAACATCATCAAAAAGGGTCCAACAAACAAACAAATACAACTTTGCAAAATTCAAACATGATTTGCATGTTCAACTCAAAAATATTAATTAATTGAATTAATTAATTAATTACCCTCACCCACTTTCATGATTAAGAAAATTACGATCCCCTGATTGCTCACTTTGATTAGCTGACTAATCCATCTATTCTTGACTAATTCATTGTTCTTCAATCCCATTGAAAGCTCAAATTGATTTCTTTAATTTCACATATCGCTCCACCTATTTCCTCAATTCCACTGAAGGCTCAAATTGATTTCTTCAAATACACTAATTACATAATCAAAATCCACTGATTATTCCTATCTATTTCCTCTCAACATCTTTGAACCATTGATTAGGATATTCTACTACACGATCTTGTATGTTCATTTCAAAATACAAATTCTATATAACTTTTGTCAATTAGACTTGCACCTTGTCAAATGCAAGATTTAGCAATCTACTGAAACATGGAAACCTTCTTCAGATGTGGGTGACCTGAATGAAGAAGGAATCTCCAGAGTGAGCTGGTTCTCCAAAATGATCGATCCTATTCTAAATATTTTTGAGGAAAGGGATAGAAAGATAACTTGTAAGTAAAACCTATGACTTAAAATGATCCACAAAACTTAACAATGACTTTGATAATTTCTCTCACGAAATAGTCTAATATTTCTCTCACAAAGCAATCTTCATAAAAATAGTGATGAATTCACAATCCCTCATGAACAATAGTGCAAAATTGATTTGCATGAAGGTTCAGAAAGTAAACATAGCATGCAGGTACAATGAACTTTCTACATTGATGATTTGCAATACTTAGGACATAAAGAGGATCTGTAAACAGAATCACAACATCAATATCATACTAAAACTACAAGTTGAGACATAAATTGGAGATAGGAATGTTGTTTTTAATTAGATCAAGGAGTGAAACTCTCAAAATTGAGTACAAAAGTTTACAAGCTCAAAAGTGTTAAGAGAAAGAAACTAAAAAAAACTAAACTCCAACAAGACCAAAGACTAAGTCTCTTTAGAATATATCACCCAAGAAACCCTAATCTGAGCTCACAAAGAAGCTCAAGGAAAAAAGCTTCAAACTGTCTCAAAAACTGCATAAAAGCATAAAAAAGCATACTGCTTTTATGATCAAACTATAAAGCCTCTAAAAATAGGTTGAATCTGCATTAAAAGCTAGAAAAACACCTTATCTCTCCAAGATAAAGCTTAAACTCGACCAAGAGGAAAAAGTCAATATCAATCTGCTAATAATAGCAAGAAATCACAAAACAATTTATAAGAGATTGCTTTATGATTTTGCTTTACATAATTGCAGATTTTATAATTTGTCTATTTTTGCAATTAAAGATTGGAAAATATTTTGCAAAAATAATTACATTCTTATCTCTCCACTACAATGCATTGATTTTCTTCAAAAAATAAAAAAAATAACAATGGCAATATCATTCTCTCACATCAATATCCTTAACTGATTTCTCAAAAATCAATTGAAAATAAATCCTCAAGTCATGAGTGATATTAACCTTAGGTCATAAGATATTTACCATTCAAACTTTAATTGACTTCCTTCAAATCAATTAAAAAAAAAAAATACCTAAGGTATAGACATCCTTCATTCTCCACTAAGGCAAAGGCATTATCAATCATAAATTTCCTTAAGTCCATCGCCTCCTTTCAATACCAATAACCCTAAGCCCTAGGAAAATTACTCCATCACTCCTCAAACCTTGACTTAGGCATATAAAATTCGGCCCCCCTCAAATATTAAACTTCAAACTTTGAATAAATCACAATGCAAGAATAACCCTACTTCGAATTTCCCATGTGCTATTGACAATTGTGAATATTCTAGACAATTATAATGTTGGTTTGAATTAGGGCATGAAAAAAAGAAGTCAAACCCTAAAATGATTTCATTTACACTCATCATTTCGAAAACATTGAGCTCTGCCTGAGAGCATGCCACCATGATTGAGCTCAATCTGGAATTTACATGCTTGAGAATCCTCACTGCTGTCTTCAGATAGCCGAACCCTGGCTGGGTAAGCTTGATCTGTATCTTATTATAGTTTCTCACTTCATTCTAAAAGCAATAAAGATTACTAAGGCCGCGGCTTGCTTGCTTTGTTTCTGATTTCTTTTACATTTCCTGTACACTCTTCTTGGCCATTATGCACGAGCTCGGGCTTTGTCTGGAGCTTCATGAGAAAACTTGTTTGAGGGTTCTCATTCCTTATTGCACACAAGGTGAGCTTCTTGTTTGTCCTTTGAGACTTCATCTTTTGAGCTTCTTGGTCTTGTGGCCACGACCTAGACAGCCTCTGATGCATTTGTCTATATTTTCTGTGCTTATTTGAAAGAGCTCGAACCTTGAGCTTGGGTTCTTTGTGTTTTCCTCTGGCCGCCATGGTGAAAACCTTCAAGTTTGGAGCCTTTTGTGAATGTTCTGGCCACGGCCAATGTGTTCTCCTTCGAGCAAGAAATGGTGAGTTACTTCACTGTCAGGTATTTCTTTCTTATTGATATTTCTCCTCAAACAGAAAGCTTGTAAAAGCTTCATTTCTCTATAGATAATCAACCTTTATTTGTAACTTTCTGGCCATTACACAGGCCGCACCATGTGTATCTCAGGGAAAGCATTTTTTTAAAGCTTATGGGCTCGAGCCAAAACAAGAATTCATTGAATCTTTGTAACTTGTGTATTTCCTTACTGATATATTTGACCGACCATTGAACTTGACTCTCCAGATGAGTCAACAGGTCATGGCTTTAAATTCCCTCTTGTGGGTGTTCGTGACTTTGAAGGGAATACTGCATTTTGTTTTTCTTGTAGCAACACGATATGGGTATGTGGGAACTCTATATTTAAGCTCAAACCCTCTCATGGGTATTGAATGAAACTGATATTTCCCATTTATGAAGCTCGACCCAAAACGATTTCCATCTGTATTCCTATTAATTTCACATAAAATCCTCATATGGGTTGATAAAACAAATTATTTTGTTGTTCTGATAAAATACCCATATGCGTAGCTGAAATAATGAGAATCTATGCACCAACTCGGAACCCCAATGTGGGTATTTGGAAAACAAAATCTGTATATTAATTTTGTATTTAGTTTTATGGGCTCGACCCATGATGGCTGGTGATATTCTTTGATATTTTGTTGGAAACCCTTGCATGGGTAAGCTGGAAATGTATCTATTTGTCTTAATGTTAATGAAAATTAGCTCGATCCATTATTTCTTTTTCACTTTCAGTACACCTCGTTAAGTCATTTCCATATTCCTATACTTGTCTCTTTTTGAAGAAAAGTATCTCTGAATGTATTAATATTCCCATGCTATTTTCTCTGCACACAAAATTGTTCTTTTTTGGATTCCTTTATTCCACCATACAACAAACTCTTGCTTTCTGTCTTTGGACTTATGCAGAGATTTAAATTGAAACATTGTGATTCTATGAACTGCATTTATTTGATTGTTCCTGTACATAACTAACACCTCAGAGACACCTTCTGTTAAAAAATTGTTGTCATTTCTTGTCATTCTAGAACAATCATTTCACATTGTAACTCCTAATGTTGTATTTGTATTATCAGTCAAACTGGAACTGACCGCTCATCTATTATTTGAATGCATCATCTATCCTTTCACACTCTTAGGCTTCAACCTGACACTCTTCATGCATTTTTATGCTCCACCTAACAAACTATTCCATAAATCTGTTTGCTTCTAAGATGAAAATTAAAACAAAACTCTTCATTAAGGCATAATGTATGCCTGTTCACTATCATTGGTTATGAAAAAGAACACTGATGAACTGAACCTCGCATGACAAATGATCATGATGAACAAATATTACCATAGCCAAAGAACATGAACCACACATCAATGCTTGATATAAATGTACTCAGTTAGATGATTGAGCGGATTAAACTCACTGTTCACCTGTAGCTTTCAGAAAGCATTAACCTAATTGTTATGAATGCACAATTGGTTTAATAGCTTGATAGATAACTATGCTTTACTCTTTCAGTTGTATATAACTCCCTTTGATGAATATGATGATTACAATATCCTTCTCAACTCGCTTGTGATGTATGCGGGGAGCATGCCGAGCTCTACCCTTGTGGGAGCCCATTTTTCTCCACATGCTTGGTCTTCAAATAATGATCAGCTTCATGATTTCCCCTATACCTGCATAAGGAAACAAACAATGTTAGCATAAAAACAATATATCATGATCGTGTTTGATGTTTCTCCTTCAACTCATTCTTTTGTACTTTACTTGATTGTTTCAGTGCATGATTGATAGTAGGCTGCACTATTGTTGATGATTCATATAGGTGTCTTCATAATCAGAGCCTCTGACATCCCCCTCTTTTCTTTTACAGGTCAACAGAGCTCGAGAAGGAAAAGGTGCAACATTTCAGCATCGACCATCAGCTAATTAGGCAACGATGATTATGTTGTTACTTATGTGATTTCCTCTTTCGCATCTTCCATAGTGTAGTGTGCTATTAGTTATGCACTGTGACAGTCCCATCCATGGCTTGTGTGGATATTTGATTTCATCTTTTGCTTTTCATTTGAAAAGAAAATGCATTTTAATGCAATGGTGTATTATCATTTGGATTCTTACAATCAAATGAAACTATGTAAATATGAATCACTTCATGAAATGAACGAAAGCATTTAAAATGCTCTGTTGTTTATATACTCAATTCTGTACTTCATTTAATTGTAAAAACATTGAATGGCACTTCTGAAATTATGATTCTTCTTTTTAATGCTCAACTGTCACTTAATGAACAATGATACTCATTTTGTTTTCCCCTGGTCTTTTGACAATTTTGGTCTCTTATTCTCTGGTAGAGAGTCAAAAGTGGAAATTTTGGATGTTCAAGATATTTCTGAAGAAATGGGTTTAGTTACTCAGCATACAGAGGAAGCTGAGAATTGTTTGACTGATAGAGCTGTTAGTGCTAATGAAGTCTTTACTAAAGAATGTGGTAGTTTTGGTAAGTTTCCTCCTATCAAGTCACCTGGTAGCGAGGAAGAAAATCTAATGCAATAAAATTGCAAGAGAAGATTGCTTTAGATAATGCTTTTGCAAAAGAATTTGGAAAAAAAGTGTTGTTTAGTAAACATTCAGAGGAAATGGATGATAATATAGAGGAAGACACTAGTTTTGATTTTTCAAAACAGTTATCTATTAGTCAAACACCTCTTTTATCCCCTACAGTTAAATCACCTAATAGGAGAGGAAGGAAATCAAATGCAACCAAGTTGCAGGAGGAGATTGCATCTGGAGTTCAGTTAACTTTAGATGGTAACATAAAGAAAAGATTGAGGAGAGTAGGTTGCTCTCCTCGATCGCTATGAAGATTGTCTCTTAGAATGTTAGGGGATTAAATGCCCCTAACAAAAGAGCCCAAATTAAACAGCAAGTAAACTCATCAGGGGCATATATAGTTTTATTACAAGAGACCAAATTATCTAAGGAAAGTTATGAAAACACAATTAGTAAGTGAACTTTATGGAAGTCATGTTCAACTGCTTCTCAAGGAGCATCTGGAGGTTTGTTAACCTTATGGAGTACAAAAATAGTACAAGTGGAAACTATATCTAATAGTGTACATTGGCAGTTGTTACGTGTTACACATTTTGACCTATCTTTTCTATTAATTAATGTATATGCACCAAATTCAACAATTGGTAAGCATACGCTTTGGAAAGATTTTGAGTTAATTTTTGAACAATCAGGCGTAGAAAAAATTGTACTTGGGGGAGATTTTAATGCAATTTTATCTTCTAATGAAAATATAGGAGGAATTTTTCCTCCTCAAAAAACAGTGGATGATTTTAATAATTTTTTACATAATAATGCATTGATTGATGTGCAACCTGAGAAAGGAATGTTCACATGGACTAATAAGAGGAGGGATTTTTTGCAAATAGCTGTTAGGTTGGATAGATTTCTAATCACCTCAAATTGGGTAGCAAAAAAGTATGTGCAAATGTCTGAGATTTTGTCATGGACAGGATCAGATCATTTTCCTACTAGCTTAAGCATAGTTGCCACTAATTCTTCACAAAAATGGAAAGCATCTTTCAAGTTGGAATCAATGTGGTTTAGACATAGTGAGTTTCTGCCTCTGTTGAAGACATGGTGGTTGGAGGCACCATACATGGATGGATCTATCATGTATAGATTTTGTATGAGAATGCAATTTGTGAAAGGAAAAATAAAATTGTGGAACATTCATGTTTTTAAAAATATTTTTCAGCAAAAGGACTTGATTTCTAAACAATTGGCAGCTGTACATGAGAAAATTATAAGTCAGGGAATGAACTTGCACACTTTTGATCTTCAAAAAAGTCTTCAATCAGAATGGGAAGAATTAGTTCAGCGTGAAGAGATTTATTGGAGACAAAAATCTCAGGAATTGTGGCTAAGAGAAGGTGATAAGAATACTAAATTTTTTCATCAATCAGCTCAGGTTAAGAAAGTTAAGAATGCAGTGTTTTGAATTCAAGATAGTAATTCGGGAAAATGGTTAAATAATGAAATTGATATATAGAATGAAGGGGTTAAGTTCTTTTCTAATTTATTATCAGCTCCCAAGCAACAATCTGATCAGATTGGAATTGTAAGAGATGAAATGCTGCAATCTATTCCTACAATGGTTACTGATCATGAAAATGTTCAACTCAATAAGCCATTCACTCTAGATGAACTGAAATCTGTTGTTTTCACACTTAAGCCTGATAAGGCCCCAGGACCAGATGGTTTTACAGCAATGTTTTTTCAAAAATGTTGGGAATTTATAGGAACAGATCTTTTAAATGCCTTGGAAGAGTCTAGAAGGTCTGGTTCCATGCTTAAGCAGTTTAACATAACACATATTGCTTTGATACCAAAGGTAAAGGATCCAATTTTTTTTTCAGAATTTTGGCCTATTTCTTTATGCAACACAATTTATAAGATATTCACTAAAGCAATATATCTTCGGTTGATACCAATCATTCCTAAGATAATCTTAGAAGAACAAGGTGGTTTTGTCCCTGGTAGAGAGACAGTGGAAGGGGCTTTAGTAGCACATGAGGTATTGCACTCAATTTCTAAGCATAAAATATCTTCTTTTATCATTAAGCTTGATATGCTGAAAGCTTATGATAAAGTGGATTGGATCTTTTTGATTCAAGTCCTAAAGAAATTTGGCTTTAATAGCAAATGGTGTAAATGGATTTTATCATGTCTAAAAGGTGCAAAATTTTCAGTGTTAATCAATGGCACAATAGCGAGATTTTTTAGTGCAACTCAAGGTGTGAGGCAGGGTGATCCTCTATCACCTTTTTTGTTCATAATTTTAGCCAAAGCTCTTAGTAGAACAATCAAAGAAACACATTTACAAGGATTGTGGAAGGGTATCTCAATACCTTCTACTGATATATCTGTGACGCATTCTTTGTTTGCAGACGATACATTACTATTTGGTGTTGCACAATTTCAAGAGGCCAAGCATATTAAGAATGTTTTAGATAAATATTCAATTGCTTCAGGGCAGAAAATAAATGTAGATAAATCCAAAATTTATACATTTAATATCAAAATGGACTTACAAGCTAAAATTGTTAAACTTCTTGGATTCCAAATAGCGGAAATTCCTTGTAAGTATCTAGGAATACCTTTTTTTGCTGGGGGAAACAAAGCTGTTTATTGGGATAAAGTCATTCAGAGTATTCAAAGTAGAATCACACCATGGAAGGGCAGGTGGTTATCACTATCTGGGTGTATTTAATTGATCAAATCAGTCCTTTCTGCCATCCCAAATTATTATATGGCAGTACTAAAAGCACCAAGGTCTGTGGTTTTGTTCATTGAAAAATTAGTTAGGGATTTTTTATGGAAGGGTAATATGGATAATAAGAAGAAAATTTCACTCATTTCTTTAGAAAATCTTTGTGAGGATAAATTAAAAGGTGGTGCTGGGATCCATAAATTTTCAAAAATAAATCAGGCATTAGGTGCTAAATTGGTGTGGTATATGTATACTAAGCCTCATACGAAGTGGTGTAGGATAATGCAAGCAAAATATTTAGATAATGCAGATCCAAAGAGAATTTTCACTGTAGAAAATCCACCTCAAGGCTCTATAATGTGGAACTTCATGGTTCATTGTAGAAAAGTAATAGTTCCTTACCTTACTTGGGAAATACATGATGGTATGCAAGTAAAGTTTTGGGAAGATTCTTGGGGAGGACATGTACCATTAAATACAGTAAGTAATTTGCAACATATACAAAATTTCCTTACAAGAGTTTAGGGGAGTAATATGGTTGATTATTTTGATAGAATAGAAGCTTGTACTGGTAAAGTTAAATGGAAAAATGTTTCAAACATTGTTTGGCCAGAGGATCAGAAACAAGGCTTTAAGAGTATGCTAAGTGAAAGGGTGTTTTATGTGTCAGGCGAGGAAGATAAGTTAATTTGGGCTCCATCAAATTTTGGTCTCTACATAGTTAAAATGGGGTATAAGGCATTAATGAGTCAAAGGAAAAGTGTTAAACCACAAAGAGCTTTGTCTTTTTGTTGGGATTCATCATTTTTACCAAAAGCAGGATGCTTTTCATGGCTAGCAATTAAAAGGAGAATACTCACAAGTGATAGGCTTGAAAAACTTGGGATTGCTACTCAGTTTACTTGTGTCTTATGTGATAACGAATTGGAAGAGGTGAATCATTTGTTTATATATTGTCCTTTTGCATGTCATTGTTGGTCTTTTATTAAAAATAAACTCAGCTGGTATGCTCTTCTCCCAAAAAATTTATGGGACCTTTTTGCCAGTTGGCTAGTATTGAATAAAACAACATTGTTTGCATGCATTTGGAGATTGATTCCATATGTTGTATTATGGTCCATTTGGTGGGAATGTAACAAAAGAATTTTTAGAAAGGAAAAATTGAAGGTGGAACAAGTTGTGGAGAAACTTGAAATATCAATATCAGAGATTACAAATTCATATGTTCAGAAAAATAAAAATACTAGATCTTTATTCACTGATTGGGATTCAAGCATATTGAAAATCTGGAGTAATATTGTGTTGCCTTTTAAAGGGAGTTTACACCACAATCCAAGTAAGAAAGTAGACAGAAGCAAAATGTATTGGATTCCACCTGCAGAAGATTTCCTTAAGCTAAATTTTGATGGTGCATCTCGTGGAAACCCAGGCATTTCAGGGGCAGGGATTGTTTTAAGAGATCACATAGGTTCAATAATGTCTACCAAATCAATTAAGCTTCAAAGAGGAACAAATAACATGGCGGAAGCACAAGATTTGTTTCATGGATTGCAACTAGCTTATGATTTAAAAGCTAAAAATCTTGAAATTGAAGGCGATTCATTAATCATTGTGAATGCTTGTAAAGAAAAGAAAATCTCCTGCTGGCAAATCAATTATGTCCTTCAGCAAGCATGGAAGTTGATGAATAAATTTGATAATGTGCAAATTAAACATATATACAGGGAAGGAAACTAGTTTGCAGATAAACTAGCAAACATTGGTTGTGCACAAAGTCAGAGTGAGCAAATATATGAAAGTAGTATGGAAAATTTTCCCCAAGAGTTGTTTGAAAATTTTAAAACAGAAAGTGTATGTTTCAATGCATCTTGAAGGAGTGCATCAACACAAGGGATAACTTAGAATGCATAGTTACAAAATCATTTAAAACATCATTGTATGTTCAATGTATCCTGGAGGAGTACATCAGCACAAGGGTTTGCATATAAAGATTAGATATGGGGGTATGTTCAAATCATGTACTACTATAGAGGTACTACAAGTATAGCATGTCTTATAGTATATTCTAGTTAAGCCTTATGGATATGTTGTTTCACATATGTTTTACAGGAAAGGAAACCGGTTTGCAGATAAACTGGTAAACATTGGTTGTGCACAAAGTTAGAGTGAGCAAATATGAAAGTAGTATGGAAAATATTCCCCAAGAGTTGTTTGAAATTTTTAAAAGAGAAAGTGTATGTTATTCTGAAGGAGTACATCAATGCAAGGGAAAACTTAGAATGCATAGTTACGAGATAATTTAAACATCATTGTATGTTCAATGCATCCTAGAGGAGTACATTAGCACAAGGGTTTGCATTTAAAGCTTAGATATGGGGGTATGATCAAATCATGTTCTACTGCAAAGGTACTACAAATACAACAGGTCTTATAGTATATTCCAGTTAATGGTACATGGAGTATTCCAGCTATAAGGACAGTAACACGTATGACGCATTGGTGGCATTGCCAGTGAGTAGGGCTCAAATCTACAGATCATGCCGTAATTTTTAAAAAACTAACTTGGTGATTTCTTTTTGCAGGATGATGCTGTGATATTATATTAGTAGTACATTTTCACTTGGAATAACAACATATTGACAGGGGTCAAACTTCTCCAAATTTTTTGAAGGAACATGGTCTTAACACATGTAATTCTTTGTGTGTCATGAAGTGTGCCAAATGATAGCAATGTCAGCGTAAAGCTTGTATTTCAAAAGCCGTAATGTTTCATTATTTCAAACAATTGGCGGCACATAGTGTTGGAAAATGCTTGTAAGGAATAGATAATGTTTGCATTCATAGTAAATATTCAAACGGTTAAGGGATTTCAATTTGCTACCGCATTTTTATTTGAAAGTAAATGTTTAAGCTGGAGCATTCCAAATTGAAGTAAGAAGCGAGAGGCAGAAAGAAAATTTTGGTGCAATCAACATTGATCAACAGGTTTGAAGAAAGATAAAGAGGGAGATTGGGTCTGAAGAATCAAATGCAATGTTAAGGATAATTGATGAACCAAGAACATCAAAAGCACACCCACAGAAGTTGATCATTCCAGTTATCAACATTGAAAATCAGAAAATGCTTAGAGTAGGGAAAGAAGCCAGTTTCTCAGTTCAAAATGAGTGAAAGATGAAAGCTCAATTGGAATGGTCATTGTAAAAGACAATAGTATTTTGCTAAGTTTGGATAGTTGACATCATCATGTCATTCCAAACATTGGTAGTATAATTTTGAGTTTTGTTACCTTTGTATTGGTTTGGTCAACTGGTGGGTTGTCATATCTGTAATATTGTAACCTTTATTATTACTTAATATAAATAGTCAGCCTACTATTCCTTTTATAAAAAAAAAAAAAAACAATGATCACGATGCAAAAAACACTGAACATAATCTGTAATTTCACCTTAAGATATAACAATGTTTAGCCAGCTCCACCAATTGAGTTGTGGCGAAAAAATGGTAACAATAAAAATCATCTTCTTCCTCAAAAACAATTAGAGAATCAACATATTTTGCACAATGAAGTAATTCCAAAATCACAATCGATCTTTTGACAAGATTTACCCACATCTTCGATCAACGAAATTGCACTACTTTGAAGATTTTTGCTATGCACAAATGGAGGCTTCGCATTGATACAACAATGATCCAACATCTTTGTGAACACACTTCGACACGGGATGGCTAACGACATTAGTTAAATGAGTTCTTTGTTTGTTCCTTAATTGCTTTACTTTTTGTTCATTGAATTCAATAGCTTTTATTGTTCATTTCATGAGTAATGGGCATGAATCATGATCTTTGTTTTGAATTAGATTAGTTTCAATTCAATTCATATTTGATATTATTGCATGCTTGATTGTCCCCTTACATAGAAGTATATTAGTATATGGGTATAGCTATAATAGATGCTTGAGACCAATGTGTCTATAGATCTACGAGAAATGCAACACATATTTCCCTCCATTAATACTACTCCTTGTTCCTATTGCATCCTGCACTAGCTTAAAAGAAGAGAGGGTTAAAGATTATCCATCCCATCCTTAAATTAATTAGTAATTTAATTTAAATACATGCATTTTTCTCCTAAATCTAACAATCCCTAAAGGGTTTTTTTTTTGTTTGAAAGTGTGCAATTGTGACTAAGTCTAGCTTTGTAGTTTTGACCTGCATGAGCCAATAAATGAAAGCCTTGAAAAATATATATTATAAATATGATTATTATTTATAGTACTTTTGTGCTTGGAAACGAATAAACAAAAAAATAAAAGCAAATAAAAGAAAATATAATAAGTAATGCAGTCTAGGAAGTAATTAAAAACAAATAGAAGTGTTTTAAAAGAAATTTTATTAATTTATAATCATATTAATGGAGGGGGGAGGGTGTCAGGGTGCGACCTTGTGAAAGGGGTGTGACCCCTCTCACAACCAGTCACCACAAGAAAAATAGGAAATATAACAGGCACAAACAAGCTTGTCAAAAGAAAAAACAATAAGGAAATAAAAACATAGTCTCCCTACGCTCTTGAGTAGGTGTTGGCCTTGCTATCAAGACAAAATAAAACTTTGAACCTACAAAAAAAAAGCATACCTGTAAGCCAAGTATGCCATCCATTCACCTATACCCATCCATTCTATCGAGAAAGCCAGTTTTTGTGTTAAGCAAGAATAGGAAACAAGTAGCAAGAAGGCCAACTTCTATGTAAGAATAGAAAGCTAGTGTTGGCACCACTAGAGTTGGGATGAAAATGAAACCCCCAATCGCCATGTTTAAGTTCTCCCTGCTCAACTCACCCTCCCTCTGCAACTGCACTTTGTCATTTCCCGATGCTTCTTTTGCAACCCTAGAGGAACAAGTGCATAGTGATTAGGGAAAAATGTGTTAAATTTTAAGGTTGAAATATGGAAGAATATGGAGATATTAATAGTAGTAATATTGTATAGGGCTGCATATACAATGTATGGATGTAATCATAACTAGGATTCTAGGTAGTTGATGAATGCTTATAGGTGCTACATTCATTTTGCAAAATTTTGACACTCTTGCCACTCATGGAAATTTTGTATTTACATATATTAATATTAATATAATATACAGGCTTTCACCTTTCACCAAAAAAAAAACCTTTTCCCTATCTTGTGGCCTATTAATTTTAGGTTCCAGGCCTATCCAAAGTCCATGCCAATACTAATTTAATTAATGAGCAACAAATAAATTATATTTCAAAATGGTTACATTAAATTAAATTTATAAATCTCTGATTTGTTGATTACTAATCTCTATATCGTGAAAATGTATATTACTATCGATAATAAAATGGTAACCTGATATCACACCCTTCTTTTCAGATAATGCTGATATTAAATGATGTTAATATTCGTGTAATGATGATCTCGATATGATACATAATAATATTAGTATTTATGTTAATAATGAGAGTATTACTAATTAATACCACAATAATATTAATAATATGAGGATAAGTAGCATTAACATTTAAGGTTAATGATAATAAATAAATGCATGTCTCCAAATGTTCATATATATTATTAGTATGTCATTAATAAATAGATAAATGTAATTTAAATATTTACTAATAAATATGGGTATACTTAGTAATAAAACTATTATTGCGGTTAATACAAAATAGACATGTGCTATTGTTATACTCAATAATGATAATTTAAATGTGGATGAAATAGTGCAAGTGTTAATATATAACTTAATGAGAATAAGATGGGAATGAGTTTAATATTTCACTTTGGGCAATAATAATACATAACGATATAAAGTTGTATAAATAAAGGAGGTAAATAATAAGTAAATAAATAATAAAATGATAATTGTAACTAAATATAAATACCAAAGTAATATGTTAAAATTATTATGAAATCTGAGGGTATTATGGATGTTATTATAATAAAATCATTACTATTGATAATAGAAATGTTAAAATTAATGATAGCCTTGATAATTATTTTATCCCAAGTGTTAGTCTTAACAATACCCATAATAACACAAACCTCGATAAAGGAATATGATAATATGAATATTAATATTTGGAGGAATAGTAATATTGATGTCATTAATGAATTTAATATAAGGATGGCTTAAAAGTGAGACTTCTAGTTCACATCAATATTAAGGAAAGATAGTAGGAACATATGCTGATATTATTAGTGCAAAAAGAAAATTTTTGGTACTAATGGATAATTAATGTTAAGAAGTGATGTTGCAGAGATTTTTGTCTCTGGAAATGAGTTCTCCATTCCAGAAGCTATTAGCTACAAGTGAGCTTCGTCCATGGAGTTGGCAGTGGTGGGTAAGTTTCTCTCCTTCCTGCCCTCCGTGGATATGGTGTGAAGATGGGTTGCTGCAAAATGGTGCTTGAAGGGTAGTGTTGGTGTTTGCGCTATGGCAATGGTCTTTTTCTATTCAAGTTTATGACTGAGGTTGATTTGGTCTCTGTGCTCTCATCGGGCCCTTGGGTCTATGGGAAACATAGGTTGTCCTTATGCTGTTGGAAGCCGGGTTTCAATCCTGATGTCAATTTCTGCAAGTCATCTCCTATTTAGATTTGCCTCCCCGGTCTTCCTTTGGAATACTGGGACAAGTCTGTCTTTCAGTGCATTAGGGATTCTCTTGGCTAGTTTAGAACCTTAGACTCTATCACTAAATCCATGTCCATGTTAGTCTTTGCTTGCTTCTGTGTTAACATTGATGTTAACAAGACCCTACCCAATTCCATGAAGCTTTGTTTTGTCTTTGGTTCTTGGGTTCAACCTATTTTCTATGAGAATGTTGTGATATACTGTCAAAAGTGTGCTAAACCAAGACACCTTATCATGGATTGTAAATCTTCGATAAGGCATGACCCCTGTCCCAGTGCTCCTACAATGGAGATCCCATTGAATGGTTTCCCCTTTGAAACAGATCTACTTAAGATAATTGAGTCCCTGGCTAAGCTTGTGCTTGTTGACCCTGTGATCCCAGTATTGTCTTTGGATTTAGTTCCCTTTGATGTGGATTTTTCCTTTGAGTCCCACCCTAGTTTTTCTCTAGACTGGGGTTTCCTTGGTGTTACCTTTATTCCCAAATGGTGTGGAGGATGGTGAAATACAGGATGAAGTTGAGAAGGTTGTTTCACCCTGTCATGGAAAGGAGGTGGTGATAGTTGCATCTCAAGCACAAAATGTGGAAGAAGAGTTTTGGTCAACTCTTAAGAAGAAAGGAAACCAAAAGAAATCAGATGTGGGTGGTGACTCCAGGCCGGGTAGACCCAACTAGTGAACAACCAGGCTCAAAGAGACAACAAAATAAATTATGATAGGAAAATAGAGGACATTGGAAGTGTCCTCAAAGAAAAATTATAAATGAAAGTCTTATCTTGGAATGCGAGAGGGTTAAATAGCCCCCACAAGCAGCTGGCCCTGAAGAATTATGTTTTGGAACATAAGGTAGATATACTACTCCTCCAAGAAACTAAGATGAAGAAAATAAATTTTGATCCCATTGCCAAGTATATTTGGCCAAATGCTCTCTTTTCTTGTAGTGACGCCGATGGGGCTTCTGGTGGTCTAGCGGTGCTTTGGAATCCCTCTCGGTTCTTTGGCTCTAAATTGTTCCAATGCAGGAATTGCCTTGGCATAAAGTTCTCCAATGCTCGAGGTTCTTGGTTCTTGATAAATTTTTATGTTACCAATATTAGGAATGTGAGGAAATCCCTTTGGCTGGAGATTTCTAACTAGATTTGACTAGCAAGGATGGTTGGTGGATGGTGGCAAGGGATTTTAACTCTCCCTTTTACACATCGAGAAGAGTGGGGGATTGATTGATTATTCTAACAGTATGTCTGATTTGGCTAACTTTCTAAATTGTACTGGATTGGTTGTTATTGGCCTGTAGAACCAGGCTTTTACATGGTCCAACCGTTGCCTTGGGGCTGATCTAATCTAGGTCCGCCTTGATCGATTCCTTTTTCCCCCAATTGGACTGGTCTTCTTAATGCTAATTTTTTGGCTCTCCCTAGGATAGTTTGAGACCACAATCCTCTACTATTACTCCCAACTAACCACTCTGCTATTGGTTTGTTCCCTTTCTAGTTCGAAATCATGTGGAATTCCCATCCAGACTTCTAGAACAAGGTTGTTGTTTGGTGGAACATTTTTGGTGCTAGGCTCCCCTATGTTCAGACTCTCTCAAAGACTTAAACATATCAAACATATGGTTAAGGGGTGGAATAAATGTGTGTTTGGTGATGTGTTCCATCAAAAATGGGTTGTGGTAGATAAGCTTGGTGAGTTACAAAAGAAAATGGAAGATGGTGACAACAACATTCTGATGGGCTAGCAAGAGAAGGAGGAGTGTGTGGAATGGTGACAAGCGCATTTTGACACACTATGGAAAATACCTCCTAATTATCAATTGATGAGCTAAAGGGGCTCTATAATGAATGGTTCATAAGGAACAACACTTGCTGAAGGTTTTTCAAATGGGGTTGCAAGCTAAGTGGGCTTAACATTGGAGAAAACTTTGTGGTTAAGCATGCTTGAGCTGGAGTAGTACTGGGATGGGTGACCTCCTGGGAAGGTCCAGTGCTTCACCCTTGTGAGCATCACCTAGATGAAATGAGTGTTAAGTTGACCATTCATTATCATGAGAGATGAGTTCTTGTGAACCACTACTCACAAAACATGGGTCAATGTGTTTGACTCAAAAAACTACACGGTTGAATCCTGATAGCAATATCACAAGAAGAGGTTTTCTAGAAGCAAAAGCCTAGAATACAGTGGCTTGCTGAGGGGGACCGAAACACATCTTTCTTCCATGTTTCGGTTCTTAAACATCAAAAAAGGAATTAGATTAAAATATTGAAAAATGAGGTTGGGGATGAAGTTACTAATCTTGTTCATATTGGTCTTTTAGCTGCTAATCACTTTCAACAATCTTACTCTCTTCCTTTACAGGCTCTGATCCTTGGGTTGGTGGATCCGTTGTTGGATCCTCTCCCTACTCCTATTGGCCATGAGGATAATATTTCAATTCTGAGGGCGGTTACTTTTGAGGAGGTTTGTTTTGTTGTGTTTAGTATGGGGGCCTAGATTTTTTCCAAACCTTTTGGGAGATTGTGGGGGAGGACCTTACCCTTGTTGTTAGGGATTTCTTTAACTCTTGTAAACTACTCAAATAGCTGAACCACACCTTCATTGCTTTGGTCCCCAAATATGGGGACCCTTTGACCATGTCTGATTTTCATTCTATTAGTCTTTGCAATACTGTTTATAAGGTCTTCTCCAAAATTTTAGTGAACTGGCTAAAACCCCTTCTTGAGAAAATGATTAGTCCCTGTCAAAAAGGTTTTGTACCCAACCGACATATTTTGGATGCTACTTTATCCACCCATGAAATCCTTCATTCTATGGATCGGTGTAACAACCCTAGCATGGCTTTCAAGCTCGATATTTCCAAAGCCTATGATAAGGTTCTTTGGAACTTCCTCCCCAAAGTCCTTGTTAAGTTTGGATTCAATCAAAAATTTATCAAAATTATTATGGAATGTGTCTCTAAAGTGAAATACTCAGTCTTGGTCAATGGAGTGTCCCAAGGGTTCTTTGTGGTTGGAAGGGGAATCAGACAAGGTGACCCCCTTTCCCCTTATTTATTCATTATGGTGGCTGAAGTGCTGAGCAAGAATGTGGCTAGTATGCTGTCAAAGGGCTTCAACAAGGGTGTCAAACCAACCTCCACCCATGTTCCTATTACTATTCAACAATTTGTGGATGATACCATGATTTTTGGAAAAGATTTGGTGATCGAAGCCAAGAAATGGAAGGGGTACCTCAATCTCTATGTGGCATGTTCTGGTCAATGCATCAATTATAATAAGAGTGTGATCTATTTATTCCACCGTTCTCCTGGTCTGCAGGATTGGGTTACTGTTGTGTTAGGATATGTGAGTGTCTCTCTTCCCTCAATCTACCTTGGCCTCCCCCTTACTATTAAGGAAGTCACTCCTAAATTCTAGAACTATGTCCTAGAAAGAATTCAGAGAAAGCTTGTTGGTTGGAAAGGATCTCTCTTGAGTCACGTGGGAAAACTACAGCTCCTCACTGCTGCTCTTCAAGGTATTCTTATTCATTTTCTATCCATGTTCAAAATTCCCAGTTATATTGCTGAGAAGTTTGAGGAGATCTAAAGAGTCTTTCTTTGGTTGGGGACTGAAGATAAAAAGAAGATTCTGTTGGTCAGTTGGGAGAAAGTTTTCCTTCCTAAGATTGTTGGGGGGCTTGGCATCATGAAATTCCTAGTATCCAATAAGGCTTTGCTTGCTAAAGTGGGGTGGGACTAGTTAAGAGATAAAAGGGACTGGTGTAGAATAATGAAAGCCAAATACCTGAACAACTATCCGCTAATCAAATGTATGGAGAATGATCATCCCCGTGGGTCTCTAGCTTGGAACAACATTTGCAAAATGAAGAAGCTGCTGATTTCTAGTCTAAAATGGAAGCTTGGAAAAGGTAGTAAGATCCGTTTTTGGAAGGATTCCTAGCTCTTGGATTCCCTCTTAGCTAATTCTAAATTCAAAAATTTGATGGAACCTGCTTCTCGGTTCTTTGGTAGGAATGTGGAGGATTACATTCTTGGTTTACAGGGTGTTAGGTGTTGGAAAAATATTAGCTCCTATGGCCCTCTCTCCCCTAATATGCAATGTCTTGCTTCTTCTTTACCATTTTTACTCTCTCAATACAGATTACCTCTATCAAATATTGAAGATGATTTCTTTTGGGCCTTAGATAGTAAAGGTGATTTGATTTTTAGGATGACTTATGGTTTGCTGTCTGATAGGGGTATTCAGAGTAAGTTATGGAAGAAGGTCTGGAACTATCACCTGATTCCTAAAATAAATTTCTTTTGGTGGAAGGCCTACCACAATAGGATCCTTACCCAAGATAATCTAAGAAGGAGGGGATTTCAAATCTTGAACAGGTGCTTGTTATGCAAAGACAATGAAGAAACTGTGGATCATATGCTTCTTCACTGTCTGTTTGTTGTTGGTGTCTAGGATTTGGTCTTTCAAAATTTAGAGACACACTGGACCTTGAATAAAGATTTGGTTTCCTTTGTGATGGGGTGGAATGGCCCCTTTTGACACCCCCTCCCCTTGGAAATTTAGGGGAAAATTCCAACTATTATCTGATGGTGCATTTGGAAGGAAAGGAACAATAGAGTGTTCCAGGATATTGAGAAGAGCCTAAAGGAAGTGTTTGGTTGCAGTTTGAGACTTATCTCTGAAATTCTCTCCTTACTAAAGTGGAAACCACCGGGCATAGCCCCAACTAATTGGGAGATCAAAATGACTAAATCTTGGAAAATTGAACTTGGTATTGATTCCTTTGATAACTCCAAATCTATTGCTAGGAAAAACACTATCTAGAAACATCTACTTGAGGGTTGGTTTAAACTAAATTTTGATGGTGCGGCCAAGGGGAACCTTGGTCCGGCCAACATAGGTGGGGTTATAAGGGACTGTTAGGGAAACTTAGTTGTTGGGTATGTCGGTGGTATTGGTATCCACTCTTCTATGGTTGCAGAGGCTCGTGCGCTCCTCAAGGGTGTTGAGATTTCTATCACTCTGGGCATTAAGAACCTGGAGATTGAGGGGGATTCTAAAAACATGATTGACTCTATTAATTTGGGCCATCTGCTTGGTTGGAACTTACGAGACACTCTTCTGGATATTAATATCTTAATCACTAGATTTGATAGGTGGATCCTATATCATACCTTTCGGGAAGGTAATCAAGTGGCTGACAACTTTTCTAACTTGGGGTCCACTTGGTAGATTTGCAAGTGTTGGAAAAAGATTGATCTTTTGTTGGCGTCTATTCAAAGGTTAATCCTCTTGGAGCAGAGGAATTACTCTAATATTAATGATTGATCTATCTTTCTTTTTCAGGTACAAGCGACATTCCCTGATGAATCATTGGTTGGTTTGGTCTAGGACGTGTGACGTGACTGAGCTCATGTGGGTTACCACATGGGTTATTGATCTCTTGGTCATTTTTGGTGGGGCCCTTAACCCTTGCAGGCTATCTTTTCAATGGTATAATAGATCTCTCCATTTCTCATGGAGTTCATGTATAAGGATTTATACCGCCATTTCTTTTAATAATTCCAAATTAAGGCATCTCTTACGCCTTAGATTTTATCAGATGTACTTGAATATATCTAATCTTCCCCTCGCATTTAAATGGTTTTGGAAAATGTGTAACTTCTTTAAGTTGATGAGATATTTGGATTTAAATTTGGAGCCCATTATTGCTTTTATTTGGTTTATTTTTGGGTTGCCTAGTGATGATGATGGTCTTGCATGGTGGTTGTCATTAGAAAAGACCTTCAAAACATGCGAATGTAACTCTTCCTTTATTACACCTCTTCATCTCGACAGGCACTATAAATTTATTTGCAATGGTAAACTATCCAATGTTCATTCTATTTTTTGGCTTTACTTTTTTAGCTACTGTGTGTTGTGGGTCATGATGGGTGGTGAATGTGTTAGGAATGAGCCAGATAGTTGTGAGGAGTTTTTCTAGGATCCTCTGGCTTGCCATATTTGTTTGGAAGGTGGGCTTGTTCCACTCATGGAAAATATTGTGGGCCATGACGAGATGTTGTCGGCCCGGTTTGCTAGCTCTTGGAAGGATCGAAGGGTCACCCTAGCTGGCATTGCTTTCGAAGCTAATGAAGAGGTTATTGGTAGGGATACTGGCCTCTCCTGTAAAGGCATAAAGTATTAAAAACACATTAAAACACAATATTTGGTGAATCTGACTACAATTTTTAAGGGGAATGAGTAGCCAGTGAAAAAGCAGTCTGGCTTCGATAGGGAAGCGTTGCCTAAACCTTGGGATAAGGTATGCCTTTCCATCATGAAGTATGTCACTCTCGAGGGTCTTTTCAAGTTATTTTATTTCTACCACTTACCACTATTGAATCACTTAAGGCATAGGATGCTGCTTAGTTTCCCTTTTTTTTTTCTTTCTTCATTGGAAAGTTCCATCAAAGAATCCCAAGAAATTGCCATTAACAACCTTGATTCTCTGCCTCCTTTACCATTGCACCAAGTCCCGATCCATAGACTCTACCATTTCAATTCGGATTTGGTCCCTCCCAAACCCATCTTGGCTGTGAGGGTGGAAGAATTAGTTTCCCCAAAAGTTAACCCTAGTAACCCTTCCCCTGCTGTTTCGGCGAGCTCCAAGAGAAAATCCCCCATTCCTAAGGATGTTCTTGGTACAAAGACCATAGCCACTTCTCCCTTGAAGAAAAAGAATATTGAGGCTGGGTTGACCCAATCGAGTGCGATGGTTGGGCTCTGTGAGCTGAAAAGTAATAAGGTTAGTAGACTGGCTACTAAGAAGAAACGAAAAAATGTGTCTCTTCTTCTAAGGGTTCTTCCAGTCTCTGAGGAAGGTAAATTTGATGAGGAAAAAGATTCTAAGGGTGAAACTGTGGTGGGGGATAGCTTTGATTTAGGAGTGGAGAAATTGAGTGTGATAAGATCTCATAGAATGGAACAGTACAAGAAAGAGGCCCCCGTTGATAATATCTCCAGTGACTTGGTTAAGTTTGGCGGCAGGGTTGAAGGAATCAAACCTACTGAAAAAGATGAAGTTTACTGGAACCATAGAAGACCCAAGCCACTTCTTTGAATTAAACCATATGCTTCAAAAAAACTCTACCAATTCCTCAGATACTAGGGTTGGTGCTGAAATGGAGATCCAAAGCAGGGAGGACAAAGTGGATGAGCTCAGAGGGCTGCAGGAGCAGGTGACTATGTTGAATTGTAAGGTTAATTGCCTGGCTAGGTTTACTGTCAAGATGATTCACAGGTCGGATCTCACTCTCTTGGATGTGTTCAAGGAGGAATTGGACAAGAAAACCACAGATGAAGGCCCCAACTAGATTGGGGAGGATGTGTTAAACCTCCTAGTCAAGAAGTGGGAGGGTTTAGACAATTAGCTTTTGGGTTTGTTCTGTGTTGTGTCTATGTTGTTACGAGGTTGTGTCTATGTCTCTCGTATGTTGTTACTGTAATATTTTTTGATAATTTTTGGTTGATAATTTTTGGCCCTATGGGATCCTCATGTAAAGGGTACAACACCCTATAAATGCTGCTTATATTTTCAAAAAATAATTGTGTGGAATTTAAATGTTAATAGTGATGTTGATAGTTACATAGAGGTTAATGTCTAAATCAATCGATAATAACATATTAATTATTAAGATTTAGTTTTCCAATAAACAATAACATTATCATTTGGTAGTAATTAATGGGAACATTAATTTCAACATTTAAACTTGGGTTAAACATGACCATCATCATAATCTTATTGATTAAGTTATAATGTTACTATGTGACAATTACTAATACTATCAATGATTAGTTGCTGAATAAATGACAATATGGTCATCACCTTTAAGATTTATTTGTGGGTGATAATATCATCAAGGAGAATGGTAATATCATTGATGTTTAAATTTTGATTAGTAAAGTAATAATAATAACATTATTATTGTTAAAAATTATCGTTGTATTATTTAATTAAAAAAACTCATTAGAGTTTAATTGTTAGTAACGAAGTTCCCATATGGAGATTGGTAATCATTATGTTAAAGTTGATAGTAGATTTTACGTGATAAGTTTATGTTAGAGAAACATTACTCTCAATAATAGAACCAGTGCTGTACCCTTTATGTCAAACAAGTAATATCAATAGTATAAACAACACTATAAATAATTTTGAAGTTATCCCATGACAATAATATTAATGATTAGGAAATGATGATGTTATGAGGACTTTATAATATTTGTATTAACTTTAAAGATAGTTCTAATCTTGAAATCATATTAAATGTCCTAGCAATGTTTATTTAAGTGGTAAGATTAAAGGCACACTTTTCTTCCATAGTGAATAAAATTATCTAGGTGAATATCGAGAAGGTGGTTAGCACCTGTCTTTTTCTAGAGGGTAACATGTATTGTCTTTAGAAAAGTAAACTTATTAATTTGGTGGAAACCGCCCAAAATATACTCTTGAACCCATCATCGTATTGTCACAACATTGTAGTGACCAAGAATTAACCTAAGGGGAAATAATAATATTTAGTAGAATATGGCAAGTTTTTTTACCTACCCAACCTAAAGTTTTTAACCACCGTGCTACATCTTAAGGTGTGTGTAAAGGATATCCATACACCTTCTCTTTCTATCCTTCCTCCCCACCCCCGAGTGACACATTAGTAATGAAGTTGCACGAGCAACTAGTTTAATGTGTATAGATTACATACCATGCTCATGCATGGTTGTCAATCATTAGTGGTTTCCATGTCGTGGTTTAAAAAAAATTGGTTGTGTTGTGTCGAAGGTGTAATTTTTTTGGGCATGACAGTAATGAACTATTTTTTAAGCTTGGAAAACCTCCCCCTCTCCCTCCAAAAAATCATAGAATGATTTCCCTTCAAATTTATTTATTTTTAGAGTGGTCTTGAGGAACAAAGGCCACACAAATGTCAAAATTTATAATAGTTGATTTAATTCTAATGGTTTTTAGAGGAACTCCTTTGATGTTGGAAGGGGACCTAATACTATCCTCTTTTAGGGAAGGTATATTTTTTTAGGGGTATGCGAGTTAATAATGTTTCTTTTACCTTTACTAGTCTTAATATTTTGAGCAAGAGTACTTAAGATAGAATCAACATTATGAATGTAATTAAAAGGGATAAGGTAGCTTCTTTTCTTTCCCTTTACAATTAGTATTATGAATCAAAGACATAACAGGAGAATCATCATAAATGAGTAGGTCATTTTTAAGGACCTTAGAGGTAGAGATACTCTTCTTCTTACCCTTTCTATTAGGGTTATGATAAAAAATATTAACTAGTCTTAGCAAAAGAAGAAGGGATAGTATTATTCTTACCCTTAATAATAGGGTTAGGTTCAACAAGCTTAACCAAAGACTTAGTAGAGGAATGAGGGTTTGTATTAATGAAACTAGTAGGAAGTGTGATAGGGTTAAGTAAAATTATGATAAAGACAATATATCAGCCCTTGGTGGAGTGAGTAAGAAACATTTTTATGCAAAATTCCAAAGAGGACAACAAGAAAAACAAAAAGAATTTTTGTGCCTTAAATGATCTAACAATGAAATGTGGTAGCCATGTATTATGGATAACCTTCTTTCCAAGGTAAAATACTTAATTAAATACCAAATTACATTATCGTAAGGAAATGGTAGTGCAGCCCTCTTGTACCAATTCTAATTCTTAACGAAAGGCACACCCTCCATAAAGGAATTGATAAACTCCTTCACTTCAATTCTACCTAGTCTCAACACATTTCTTTCTTGATAGCTCACCCCCATTACTTGTCTTATCATAGATTTAGAAACCATTAATCTTATTACCCAATAATAACTTGTCTTTTATCCCAAAAATTTAATAAATCATTCGATAAGGACTTCATGAAACCCCTACATAGTTTGGAAGTAAGGTGAAATTCCTCAGGCTGCATATTTAAATATCTAAAATATATTCATTTTTCTATGATTTTGTGCAAGAGGAAGGCTCAACCCTAACTCTCTACCCACCCATGATGTTCTTGTCAACAAACACAAAATTATCAAGCAAGTTGCAAAGAGAACTAAAAGTAGTAATGATAATAGCAAGGCATCTATTTCTAATATTGAGGAGATCAAATAAGAGATAGTTTTCTTGAAGACTTCATATATTTTTTGGTAAGTATAATTGGTACTCATAATTAATTGAAACATTACACAAGTGGCTTGAAGGATTTATTTATAATCATGATTATTTTGGACATATTTTTCATTAGTAATCAACTTCTTGTACTAATTCAAATCCCTATTGTTTTTTGATTTACTAAAACATGATGATCTATAATCTTAGTCCTATCCATGCAAGTTAATCCTTATTGTCCATATTATCAGTATTTAGAGTGTTAACCACATATCTTAGAAGATCTTTTCTAGTTTTCCAATGAGTTCCACTATTAAAATCTTGAGGTTAGTATTTTCCAAATAGTTTTCCTCATTATTACCTTCAATTTTTTTAAATATTTCAAAAGATACTTTACCTCCTCTATGTAGTCCCCGATCTTCTAACTTGGAGACTCCTCTTTTTTAAAAGATATATTATAATTTTAGATTCCACCTCTATTTCAAGTTGTTGAATTCCATGATACAAATCTCTTTTAAAGAATTTCATTGTAAAAATAAAGTTACTAGCCTTGCATCCATTAATATCAAAGATCTTTATCTTTTCATGAACCCAAACATATTGATTGTTTACTTATTCTAATTAGTGATGAACAAATCTATTATTAGTTCCTACACAAGATCACTTTGGCTTAAGTAGACTAGATCCACAATAATTTCTTTTATATATATATAGGTAACCATCCTAAATTGGGTATTACACATAACTAGTCACATATTTTCTTAAGCATATCTTCAATTGTTGTAGGTGAGATGTTAGAATGCTTGAAGTTTAAATGATAAAAACTTAGGTTTTTAATATGACTTTGTATGGATGTATTATGGGTATTAAAGTTTTGTATGGATGGATCTCTATATCTATGTTTCTCGCATTATATGATTAAGTTATTTGCATAACAACACTAGAAAAAATGAGTAAGTTGTAGAAGTCACTACTGGAATGATGAACCTTTTTATTTTTGTGAAATACAATCAATATTTATTTTGGTATTTTTTTTTAGGTTTGATGTCTACCTTCATTAGTATTTTTGTTCCTACAAAATATATCATGATGCAAAATAATTTTAACTTTTCCCAAGAAATGTTATTTGATTTGAACTTTATTAGGATTTTGTTGTAATTTTATTATTTTTTCTTAAATGGGTGGATGCAATTATCCTAGGTATTATTGTTTTGTATGTTAGAAGTTTAAATGATTATATCAGTCTTATATTTTTATGATAAATATTTTTATATTGCTTCCTAGCATAAGAATAAGAAAAATGGCAAATGCCACTATTTTTTTAGAAAGATGTTGATTTACTTTAGGTTATTAATATTCTCTCTATTAACAATTGTATCCTTCAAAATGTATCAATAAAACAAATATATGATGTATCTATGTTCTCCATTAACCTTAAGACTATGAGAAAACTAATTTGTCTACAATATTTAGATCTTTTATATTCTATTTATAAAATACCTATTACATAAATAATGATATATAATATATTTAGAAATATTTTTGACATTTATCATTCTCTTTTATACATTTTTACTGAACAATTACACAAATTATATTATCATTTTTAACAATTTAATCTATACCACAAATTTACTATTTGAAATTTCTATCTTTTGTATAGTTGTAGTTAACTTTTAAAATTGTTTTTGATAAGGAAAAGCAAGTTTTGAAGGGTCCCCAAAACCCTTTACAAAGAAAAAAAGCTACAATAAAGACTAAGCTAAGAGAACCTGTAACCCAAAAAACCAAAAAGCTGACAACAAAAATAAACAAAGAAACCCATCAGCTACCCAACAACAAAAACATCAACAACTAGGTTAATCAAGAAAAAGAGTCAACATAGCTACAATATCTTTTTTAGAACATTAACCGAGGCCAAATTTTCCTCAATGAACCCCTCGTGCATCTCCATAACATCCTTGAGCTCATCAAATGAAATGGCCTCCCGCTTCTTGGTCTTTCTCCTTGTCCTCAAGCATAGGCCAACCTCCACATCCTTTTCCATACCTGGAGTAGGATCCACATTCTTGTCCACCAAGTTCGAGCAATTCGCATCCTCAATTGCTTTCTCAATTTCACCTAGTTCCAAGGGTTTACCAGTTCATTTCAAGGCTTTCTCATTTAAAACTGAAAGTCCCTTAGCAGTTGACTTCAAGGAATTATTGCTAATGTTTACCACAATCTTCAAATCACCCAACAACTTACCAATTATGTCCTCAATGTTAAAAAATATTTCCTCCAAAGTCTTATGAACCATCATTTCCAAAGAGGAAATCCTCTCCTCATGATTAATACTAAGGCAATCAACATCCACAACCAGTTTATCAAGCATTACATTCATGGATTTAACCTTACCTCTAATCGCCCATTCCTTCTGATTGCTATGGACCAACGCCCCACATACATCATGCCAATTCTTTACCTAGACATTGAGCTCCTTAACTTCTGATAACAACCATTTCACCAGAGAAATAAAGTTACGTGTTCCATCCTCAGCCATCCTACAAAACATACCGATATTTACCTCATCCCAATTGAAAGGAGGCTCGACATTCAAAAAAAAATTCTAATCAGGGACTTCCTGACACTCCTCTTTATGCTCCTCTTCCTCCTCAATAGGGGAATCCTCCACTTCGATCACCTCCACCTTAACACTATGCTTATCTGGCATGTTTACAAAATCCACCAAGACTTCTAGTCATTCTTCCTTCACAAAACTCCCTTTAATCTACAAAGAACTTAAATGAGAGTCAAGGGGACCCTGGTTAGGGTCAATCCCCTTAGAACACTAGAAACCCTCAATCCCCTATACATTCATAGGCTGAACGAACCCGAGAAGGTTTTTACCCATGCTAGGACTATTTTCCACAATAGGGGCACTTGCCACTACCCCCACATTACCAGAACCCTAAGCACCAATCACAAGGGAGCTCTCCACAACACCTACCTTCCCAAGGATTGGAGGAGGCTTCACACTAGAAATAGGATTCTCTACATCTTTCAATAATTCCACCTTTCTCTTAACAAAAGACTTTTCTTTCTTGGGGCATTTATTCTTCCCCTTAGCGCTCTTCTTTCCTGAATACACCATAGCATCCTTCAACTCAATATCCTTTTCATAACCCTTTGACCAATCATTAGAAGCTTCAAACCCCTCCTCAGACACACCATCCTCAATCGACATTTCATCAAAATATGAGTCCTCATCCTACAAATTTCCTCCTCGTTCTACCGCAAAATCACTCGTCTCATAGCCAAAATTTTAAACACCTTTTTTGCAAGTCGGGGTTTTAGGAGAAACAAGGATTAACTTTAGCTTAATATGAGAAAACATGAGATTCATAAGGCCTTCATGAAGAATGACCTTCTTAGGGTTCTTGCAGTGATCCTCAATACTATTTTCCATGGACAACAAGAGATAAAAAGGAAAAGAAACCAACAACTTGTGATGGAAGTGATTCAAAAGCATAAAGTGGTAGCTATAAACAACAAAGAACCTACCTTCCAAATTGAAGTAATGTATGATAGCCAGCACAAGATCTCTCCAAAGTGGTTTGAGAGACTTATGGGCATACCCATCACTCCCAACTTCCCTAAGCTTCTTCTTCTCATCAAACTTAAAGAAATTTGCAAGGGCTTTCTTAGCCACACCTCTATCTCTGTAGAATTTCCTCCCTAAAGACGAAATCCCAGTGAATTCCACCACAAAATCCTCTTCACTATTGAACTCCACTCCTTTATAACATATAATCCTACTGTTGTACCCTTTTATAAAAACCTTTGTCTCTTCAAGATTAGGGCCTTGGAGTTTCAACATATATTGGGTAACTCCACCCTTTTCTAAATGCTCCCACACAGTTTCATTACTCTGGAACTCCTCACATGAGCTCAACTCCACTTTGCAATGAGCTCCACCCTTGGAAACATGCAATGAATAGGAAACCAACAACACCTCAATTTTTTGTAAGAGAAAAAAAGGATGGCTAACCACAAAACAATGCAAATAAGACCCACAAAACGTGTGAGCCTGTCATTCCAAGTACTGCCCAACCTATGCAGCTAGGCCATAATTTCATGAAAATATAAATGGTAACTATGAAAAGGGAAGGGCCAAGACTCAACGTGCATAAACCAACTCAAAATAATAATAAAGAGTTTTTCCCACATATCAACCACCTTAAAGACATGACACCTAGTCATTATTGGAAATGATTTTAAGGTTGAGTGGTAAGGATTCAAATACATCCCAATTATTTCTAGCCACCACTCCCAAATTAGCTAACCCATTAGCCAACAAGTTAGCTTCCCTAAACACATGCGAGATTCTTATCTCATCAAAAGAATTAATGATGGATATTGAATCATTAATGAGATGAACGATAGACCACATAGGCAAACACTTCAACAAAAGACATTTTATAATATTGAGCGAGTCCCCTTCCAACCAAAGTTTGGAGACCCCTAAATTCTTCACCAACATGAGGCCATGATAGGCTGCATCTGCTTCTGCAAAGTGGCTTGTTTGGATTCCCAAAGGGAGCGCCACCGTAGAGACAAACCTACCATTCTTATCTCATAACACTCCCCCACAACCAACAGGACCCGAATTTCCCTTAGAAGCTCCATCAAAATTAACTTTAAACCAACTAGAAGAAGGATCCTTCCACTAAACCCCCTCCCTAGATTCTTTTATCTGCTTCGCTGGATTAGAGAGGTCACAAGAGAGATTCCATATTTTTCCCACAAGTAGATCATAAGGAGAAACATTCACCTTCAGATTAAATGAGGGGATCACCAAGAATTCAGAAAGGAAATTTTCCTTGATAGCATCACAAATTTTAAAGGCCAGCCTAGAAGGCGACAGTTCTAGCTGATGGAAACCTGATTATTACGTTCCTTCCAAAATCCCCATGCCACATACAAAAAGATAAGAGACCAAAACATCGAGAGAGCTAGATTAAGGGAAGGAGCCACCCAATGAGGTCACAATTCAACAAAGGAGGTAGGGAACATCCAAGCAATATCCCACAATTGAAAAATATGCATTCAAGCATCCCAGGTATAACTGCATCTAGTCAACAGGTGAAAACAATCCTCAACAACTTCTTTACATAAGAAACACCTATTTGACAGAGACATTCCCTTTTCCACAAGATTATTTAGAGTTAAGATCTTGTCTTGAAATAAAAGCCAAAATAAAATATTAATCTTAGGTAGAAGCTTCCCAATCCACAAATGACCCCAGAAAGGAGGGGGACCAACCATCCGAGTCTGAAAAGAAAAGGCCGAAGAAAAAGAAAACTTTCCATTAGGAGTCAATCACCAAATCACAAAATCCTTAGGAGAATCCACAGGGATATGAATCAAGGAAAGAAACACAAAAATGGGCTTTAGATCCCTATTAACCAAATCAAGTCTGATCCAGCTACCCTGCATTATATAATTAGCAACAAAAACACCCCATTCCTTGATACAAAAATCTTTGAAAGGGGCCGCCCAAGGTTCATCCTTCAAGGGACCATGCCCAATCCACCAATCATCCCAAAACAAGATCCTTCTACCATTTCCCAAGACCCACCGCAACCCAGGAACCACAGTCGAACGAGCACGAATCATAAAGTTCCAGAGGATAGACCCCTATGAAGGAACAAAGTTCTCCCTGAACAAATCTCTAAACTTATCCACTCCCCTCAAATACTTAGAAGAGTAGATCACCGTCCATTCTTTGTCACTCACAAGCAAGTTCCATAACTATTTAGCCATAAGGGAAGAATTTAAATCTTTCAGCTTACGCAAGCCTAAACCACCTTGTATTTTTTATCTACACACCTCCTCCTAGGACAACAAGTGTAATATTTTCTTCTCCTCCATAGAAGACCACAATAATCTTTTCTGAATGCCCTCAATCTTTTCCCAAAATCTTCTAGGAATTTGGAACAAGCTTAAGGCATAAATCGACAAATTCTGAAGAGTCGACCTTATTAACTAGATTTTTCCTACTTGGCTAAGTAGGGCACCCTTCCAACCAACACGCTTCAAATTAAACTTATCAATGATACTATTCCAAAAGGAATCATGGACACCATTAGAACAAAGAGGGAGCCCCAAATATGTTTATGGGAGCTCCCCAATACCACATTCAAGAATACTAGCAATCTTCAATTGACGATGCTTCAGAGTATTAAGAAAAAAAGTAGTACTCTTAGGAAAACTCACATACTGACCCAAATCCACCTCATATTGTTGAAGGATAAGACAAATAGATTTAGTTCTAGAAACATAAGCCTCCAAAAGAATAACAATGTCATCAAAAAATTGTTGATGGAGCAACAAAGTTGGTGCGAGGAAGGATAAAGACCTTTGAAGGCCCCATTAGACACTGCCTGAAGAAGATACTTGCCCAAAGATTCCACCATAATGATAAAACAAAAGGGAGAGATACGATCCCCTTACTGTAGACCATGAGAGCTTCTAAAAAAGGCCAAGGGAGACCCATTGATCAGGACTGCAAAAGAAGGAGAGGAGATTAATTTCCACACCAATTGCAGAACTTGGTCCGAAAAACCAAATGCATTGAGAATACTACTCAGGAAGCTCCAATTCACCTGATCATAAGATTTGACCAAATCAAGCTTCAAAATAAGACCAAGCTTTTTGTTAACTTTAAGAGAATGAATTTTTTCATGCACCATAAGAATAGAATCCAAAATCTAACTTCCTGGCACAAAACCATTTTGCCGTGGAGAGATAATCTTAGACAACACCCTTTGCAACCTAGAAGCAAGCACCTTAGAGAAAATCTTATAAATGGAGTTACAAAGACTAATAGGTATAAAATTACCGAAGAGCTCAGCCCCAGGCTTCTTAGGAATTAACACTATAAAAGTAGAATTCAATTCCTTAAGAAGCTGCCTACTTCCAAAAAATTCTTTGGTGGCATTGAAAAAATCCTTCAAAATTATCTCCTAATAAGACTGAAAGAATAACATAGGGAACCCATTAGACCCTGAAGATTTATTCCCTTCAAAAGAAAACACAGCCTTTTTGATCTCCTCATCTGACGAAATACTAGTCAAGACCCTATTTTCCTCCTTCGTCACCAAGTTAGGGATAAAATTTAGGAAACCCTATTGGCAAACATGATCCAATGAATGATCCTCCAAGAGAAGGTCCTCAAAGGAAGACCGAGCCACAGATCTTATTTCATCCTCCTCCTCAAGAGAAGAATTATTCACCACAATTTTAGAAATCCTATTAGAGGATCTATGCTTCAAAGTCGTGAGATGGAAGAAATGGGTGTTTTTATCCCCACTTCGAAGCCAAACAGCTCTAGACCTTTGCTTCCAAAACTCCTCCTCCCTCACCACAATATTATGCAAACTAGCCAAAAGGACACTTTCCTCCTACTGAAGTGAGGAATTAGACCCAAAAGCATGCATTCTTTTCCGCACAATGTCCAACTTAGCCTTAAGTTTTGATTTTTCTTCAAAAATGTTTCCAAAAGAGGCCTTATTCTGTTGAATCAAATTCTGCTTAACAAAAGCCAACTTCTTAGCAACTTTATACATGGAAGACCCATCAACATTAATATTCCACCACTAAGCAATTTTTGAACACAAATTTGGGTGGCTAGTTCACATCTTCTCAAACTTGAACAAAAAAGCCTTTTTATGACCAAAGGGTTCAACATTCAATTAGGAACTAGGGAAATGATCCAAACCAAGCCTCATAAGAGCAGAAAGGGAGCAGGCATAAAAGTGCAACCAATCAAGAGAAATGAGAGCCCGATCCATCTTAACCTAAATCAAAGCATCCCCCATACACCTATTGGACCAAGTGTAGGATGCCCCTCCCAAATCAAAATCTTGCAAAATATTATCATTAATGAAATTCATGAGATCAAGATGACTGTCATCAGCCACCTGAGATCCCCCAAACTTATCAACAACATTCAACGGGGTATTAAAATCCCCCATCACCTATCAGTTCGGAAAAGAGAATTGAGCCTTAGAAGTATTCAAACTTTCCCAAAAGTGCTTACAAGAGCTTTTCACATTAGGAGCATAGATATTCGAGAAAATCCAAGAGAACTTCTCCCTAAAGCAAAAAAATGTAGCAACATGATTTTCAAAAGAAAACAAGTCAGAGCTAGCAACCACCTTAGGATTCCAAAATGTTGCCACCCCACCAAAAGCACTATCAGAATCAACAACTTGACAACCATAGTTCTTAAAAAACCTGTTCTTAATTTTGTCAACCTTCTTCGCACTCATCTTAGTTTCCTGAATCAAAATGATATTAGGCCGATGATCTCTCACAATGTTTGCAATATCCTATTTATGAGGATTATTTAATCCTCTTATATTCCAAGAGAGGATCTTCATAAAAGATTTTGTGAGGGACCATTCAGAACCATCTCAAGCAGAGTAATATGTGATCCATCAACAATATCACATTTTCTTTCCCTCTCCCTCACTTTTTACAAAGAAGGCCTTCCTTTGCCCCTTGGCTCAAAACCACAATCCAGCTTCAAATGGTTTCTAGTAGCCATCCCCAGCATAGATGGGTTTGGCTTCTTATTCCAAGACTTGGAGGATGAATGTATAGTATTCCATGGCTCCTCTTCCTAAGGAGCACATGTAGAACAATCAATGACAGAAGAGGTGAGCACCACCTTATTTGAAACTAATTCCACCAATGGCTCAATGGTGGAAAAATCCTCTTTGACCACAACTAAATCCACCAGTGGGGGGTTCAAAACCTCCTCCTTGGAAATTAAAAACAACTCCTCAGAGACCATCTTCAGAGGGGTCACCTTCTTAAGCTCAACAACCACCAAAGCCAACAAATCAGCACCACCCTCCTCCACTAGATTAACAACATGCTCATCAAAACACGGGGCCTTCACCACACCCTCCATAGGAGGAGCTTTCTTGGCAGGGCAGGGAAGAACTGGAGAAACTTGCACAACAAAGGAAACAAGAGGCGGACCCTCCGACACCACCTCCTCCAAAGACTGAACAAAGCCCTTTTCAACCCTAGCAACATGGCGATTCCCAACCTCCTTCCAAACTTTGGCCTCCTTTTGAGAGACCGGGTTCTTTTGAGGAGGAACCAAAGGCTTCAAAGGGAACTTATTTTCCCAATGCCCCACCTTCTTGCAGTGGAAGTAGGCAAAAGGGATAGATTCAAACTCAACCACCTACTCCCACACTCCCAACTTAGAGTTTATCTTTATAATCGAAGGAAGATCTATGGCCTGGTCCAGAATCACACACAACCATGAACAAACAAGCCTACGCCTTGAAGCAAGACTATCAATAGAAAGCAAATGTTCAAAAGTAGATGCTATTCCTTTAAAGACCTACTCATCCTTGAATTCAAGAGGAATCCTGGGCAAACGAAACAACACCGAAGTCGAGTCAAAGGAACAAGAGCTTGGGGAGAAGCATGCCTCCCATTTCTTCAACACCAAAGTATATTTACCATTAAGCCACAACCCCCCCACCAAAACCTTCAACAGATCTTCATCACAAGTAAAAGAAAATGAGAAGAAGCCCTTCGCAAGGGTCGCTACCTCAACCTGGCTTTTTTAGATGCCAATGATTTTTAGCCAACATACAAACCATTTCAATATGAGGGTGAGGTCCCAAAAACTTATCAACTAGTGATTTTTCCATGGAAAGAATACCCTTGTCAATAATACAATCCAACACTGAAACCGAATAATCACCATCTGATGGGTTTGCAAAGAAGTCCACTGGAGATGAGGAAATTTTCTCCTTAAGCTTAGCACCGAATAAATTTGACCACGCCTTATCATCCACCGAGGACACATCAAGCTTAGCAACTTCAGGGACGATAGCTACCTCAGGAGCCACAAAAATAGAACCCACCTTGTCGAAGGAAGTACCATCTAGACCCAGATTGCCAGAGGGAGAAATGACATGTGTGACACCCAACAGAAAGGACCCATAAGATGTCCCATCCAAAAGACAACTGTCATCCAACCTCCCAATGTTAGCCTAACCTCCGCCATTAACGCCAGACCCTGGAGTAGAGATTCCCGCTTTACCAAAATTTGAAAAATCCTTACCTTCAACCGAAAGCATCACTATAGCACCACCTGACGACACACCTATCTCTTCTCTTCCACATGGAAATTGTTGTGTTGAGAGATAGAAGTTTGTATTTTAATGATATTATATTTGAACGCACTTCATAAAGACATACTATTTTGATGATGCTTGATTATGAAAAATGAGGTGAGATCTAATCTTATTCTAAATTAACAACTCGTTATTACCAATTCCAAACAAAGAAAACTTAAGGCACATGAATTGTTTGTTTGTCAAAATGTCTCAAACAATACACTTCCCTACTTTTTCACTAACCTCCTTTTCATGCTTTGGATAATCCTTAAATAAACTAATTTGTTCCCCTTTTTTTTTCTTTCTAATAATCTTTTTCCTATATTTCTTAAGAACATAACTTTTATTTTTATTTCTTTTAATTTGATTTTATTATGTATTATTTTTAGTATAATGAGATGTTTATGACATCAAGCATCATAAATGGAAGGAGAAAAAATCATAAATTATTTTTGATTTTATTAAAATTCTGTGTCAATTTTATGATCCAAAATTTGTGTTTAAATCAAGGTTCTGAATACCAATGACCTATTTCATGATGAGCTAACAAACTATTTTTAGCATATGCACTTACATTGTCATATTCCATCATTTATCTTCATCACAACTAACTCACCAACTTGGGTGCTCCATTTTGTCTTTATTATCTCCTTTCAAAAATCCATCATAATGTACACCATATGTTGGTCAGTAATTTTAGTTAACAATATAACTTTCCTTTTACATGTTATGTATGTTATATAATTTTCATAAGATCTCTTATGCATCTCACAATTCAGAAGATTATCTTACACATTTCTATGAGAATTGATTCTCTTAAAAGTTTTTACACACATCATGCATTACATTATAAATGCCACTAAAAGGAGGTGCCATTTTTAGCTAGTCATTTTTTGACATGTGGATTAAGGTGGAAAAAGACTCAACAATACCCGAGCCTTAAAAATCATCTATAGATGAAACATGTCCTTCCACATATCATTAGGTATGTCAAAAGAATCTCTAGGGTTAGGAGAAACCTTGATTTATGAATCCATCAATTATTTAAAATTTGTGATTCACTAGTGATAGGTTAGTTCCAATAAGTTACTCTCTTTGTACCTTTGAGTAGACAAATCCTCCATAATTGAAGCTTAAAAATATTGGTTTAATTTAAAATTTATGAATGAGAAGAGTATATTAAAGAGCCTATGTATCAAATGTTCTCTAGCATAGAAAATATCTACTTAAACTCTTATGATTAAGATATTTAGACATATTTAATAATTAGAGAATATATGCATAGTGATACAGTGGGTTTGTGAGCCTCAACATCTATTAACATTTCCTCACTTTTCTTATTAATCTAAGTGGGCCTCAACATCTATCAATACTTTCCTCACTTTCATTATTAGAATATAACTAGCTCCTCATTATATTTTCCTTTATGTACTAACACACAAGCACTATTTTCACCTTATGGGCCCTTATTAAACGATTGTGTTATTTAGTACTTAAGGAGAATATTACAACAAATTTAAATACATATTGAAATCTTTAAAGAAAAGTGAACATGTGCATAGTTAAATGTATACTTCAAGATTTTATTCATTCATCATAATTTTTTATTTCAATCTTTTTTCTTCCATTTACCTTAATTTATCAATTCTATCAAACCTTCTCAAATTCAAAACTACTTTAGAAAAATTGATTTATAAATTGAAGGTTTTATGTGAACTTTACTACAGTAAAATCACACATAAGAGAAATTTGCATGCATGATTTAGTTATCAACTAGTTAACTGCATGCTAACTATGGTAGCTAACTAACTAGATTGTGTAAGTCATAGGAAAGAAATATTTGGTGTCAAATTTCATATAGCATAAAACTATGTCAAGTCCTCTAAAAACTTAAAAAATAATTATTTAAAAAATAAAAATAAAAATATATTTTTTCCCAAAATGTACTAAAATTTCAATATCATATATTGGGGAATAACTATTATAAAATATTATTTTAAATACAATCTCTTTAAAAAATGCATGTAGTGTATGAGGGGACAATTATTGTGAATTATGGAATTATTAGATACATTTCATATTTAAAAAATTATTTTCATCTAATGCATGCATTGTGAGGGCTATTTATAAAATATTGGTATGTGATTGAGCATTGCTTGCTACCATTCTCTCCATCAACAATCCCATGCTCCAAATCCTCAATTATTGAGATATAATTCTTATAGGAATGATCATTGTATTTCAATAGATAATACTTCAATTTATCCCAAAGTCTTATTTCCATCACCTTACACCTTAAATATAACTTCATGGGCTTGAAGACAATTTTTTTAACTTCTCAAGCATCACTCAC
Organism: Sequoia sempervirens; assembly: GCA_007258455.2. NCBI lineage: Eukaryota > Viridiplantae > Streptophyta > Pinopsida > Cupressales > Cupressaceae > Sequoia > Sequoia sempervirens. The sequence goes on along the minus strand of VDFB02260680.1, from coordinate 204,137 downwards.
ATCACTCACTTACTAGGCAATATTTTGTTGGCGCTTTCTTACTGAATTATATCTATATTTTTTATTGTTCCTTTATGATATCCTTTGTGATGACATTTCCACTATATAAGCCTAGATTTTTCAAACACTTACACAAACCTTTGCTACTATTTCTTGATGCTTTGATGCTACATAAATTTATATATAGATTTTTGAAAAAACTAAACACTTTTTTGTTTGTGTTAAATGGATGAATATATATAGATGCTCATAATGAAGGATAATATTTACTACTCACTATTGATCTAACTTTGATCAATATATTTTGTGATTCTATAAATCTACCACCTCACAATCATTTTATTTCCACACAATTAATTTGATAGGTGAAATTAAATTCCCTCTACTTTCCATAATAACCATCATGCATTTCACTTTGTAATGGTCTTTACAAAATAATTTCTAGTAATGTTGAGCCTCATGACACGCCATTCATAAATATCATACAATATTTTATCAAGTCACAACCTTACAAGTAACGTTTCTTTTCAAAAGGGAATCTCATAATGGTGCATTCAAATCATGTTGATGTCACATCCTAGGATTTAATATTGGTGAGCATCCCTGTAAGGCCTTTCTAATGTTCAGTCAACTTGTTGTTTCATGGATAAACACTCAATTCAAAGGGGATATTCTTAATTGAAAATTTTACTAAACCCTTACAAAAACTTCATTTAATTATCAACTAGGGATTCATAATCTTGTGATGATGCTACAACTGTATGTGCACCTATGGAATCTACATGGCCTATATTATTGGATATAGGTGGTTTACATATGTGCATAAAACAAAAAATGTTGAAAAGGAAAGAAAAGAATAAACTTACAAAATAGAGTAAATAACTTAATCTATCACCTATGCTACATGTACTCTCAGCTTAGTGATGTTACTAATTAACTGCTAAAACTAGAACTCTACAATGAACTATACCACTAAATATTGACTCTTCACAACTCAACTAATTAACTACTGCAGAGCTTGACTCAAAGTAATGTTACAAAACACATACAACCATGAGTCTATTTGAAATTAATACAACATGAAACATCTATTCTAACAACAAAAATTGAAGTGGATGGATAGTACCTTAAGTGGCCTTTGCTCAAGTTGTTGTTCCCATAGAATAAACTAAATACAAGCTACTGGATCAACTAATCATAATAATAGATTGAAAACATATTTATTGCAATGAAAACTAAATGCTCACAATATTACAAGAATCTCCAATAGATTTACCATTTAGAAATCCATATTCATTACAACAATAAACTAACAATTATCTTGCTAAAGCATGAGAACTAAAAATATACTCCAATTATAATTCTAACTAGATTTACTCCTTGACCATCAATCTACAAATATAGGTGTGGGAGGATATTTATTTGCATAAGGACTCAAAGTTGAATTTAAAATAAAAAACTAAATGCTAGTGTCCACTCTCCTCAAGAATAGGAGGTGAACAAGTCTTTTGCAACTCAATTGTAATTAAAAGAACAATAGAAAGGAAGTTGAAGTAGGATTCTTGCTCAAATGGTTTTGATAGAGACATAGTCAAATTGTCACACACAAGCATAACTGTATTAAACCCTTCTTCCTTTATCGTGTTTATTCATTTCCTTGGTGAGTCACAATTTGACCTTGCTAACAATCACCTTCATTCATTCTATAAGTGTTGCACATTCATCAATCTAGACTCTCCCTTGTCGCTCATGATCCTTTGGCTATGGGCTAAGTGTTCTAGTTGCTATGGGTTACTGGCTACAAATAGTTAATTCCATCTAACATATACACACCATTAATAACCATAAATAAAACATAGGTTCATATCAAATATCATACATATTCACACGTTTATCCATGCAAATAATAACATATTATAATCATATTTCCATACATCAAAATTGGGTTTAGGTTGCATGAAGGATATAAAAATATATATAGGTTCAAGAATGTATAGGAAATAACCAGCTTGAGATCTCTGTAAAGTATAAACTAAGGAAGAGAAAACTAGATATTAATTAATCTCAAAATTTACTCCAACTAGAGAAATTTCTTGTCCTCAAGCATTCTTTCAATGTTGGAAGTTGTATTGTAAAGTCATCTCTTTGAAACCTACAGCTGCATCCACTCCTTTTATCTGTCTCAAGTAGTAACCCCCATAACATGAAAGCCTCACCCATTTGACATCTTCTGCCTCTTCTTGTTCTGCATGCTTCTCCCCTACCCAATGTGGTACTAGATAAAGGAGCATGGTTGGATGAAAGGTAAGTGCTAGCCACTTGAGTCTAATATCTCTGGAATTTTTTATATATCTACGAGATCTATCAAGAATGTCTACAAAGTTGTACAAGGAGTGTGGTTCCTTGTTTTTCAATTTAGGAGTTAACTTTGTCCATATTTCTTGTACAAACTTGAAGGCATAGTGGATGAGTCCTATAGCTAGTTTTTTCATCTTGACAAAGTCATTTTCTCTAATGTTCATTATTTTTCTACTTTCACCCTTATGCTTAAGGAGATCTATCCATTCTTCTACAATTACACTGGAATCCTTTGACTCTACGTATATGCAAAGAAATATATTTTTATCTTTCAATATAGTCCTACATTATCTCACCCCTTTTGTTGTTCATTCTTCAAATGAGAGGAAAATGCTATAATATACAAATCTCCCATAAATATTAATGGGTTCCATTTTTTATCATCTAGCAGAGCAAGATTATGCAAGTAAAAATCACATAGTTGATCTTGCATCTTTGGTGTAGAAGCAGAGAAAATTTCTAGAAACACAAATTTATTATTCAAATTAATTAGCAAGCCACTGATCAACTGATTGAATTGGAAACATAAGTACTTTTCTTGCAAATATAATGTATATAACCTAGCAGGAGGTTTGCATTTCAATATTTGTGCAATTTTATCTGCTATTTCCTCAATTCTTACTATCAATCTCTTCACTTTTGTTTCTTGTTTCTCAAGGGCCCTCATGTGGTCAGCTATCATGTTTTATTTTTCCTTCTCCCAATCTTTCCTTTGTTGAGAGAATTCCTTGGTTCTTTTCCTCAACTCATTCCCTAAGGACATTACAGTGGGACTAGTTGGAGTTCTAACTTGAGGAGGTATTCATGTAGATACAATTTCATTATTATTTTCCTTAACAATGGAAAGCTATGCAAGGATGTCTAATTTAGAACCATGCACAAAAGTATGCAGTTTCTCCCCTAATTCGTTGATTTTTATGTCCCTTTCACTATCCTTTTGCTGATATGACTTCACCAATTCTTCTAGCTGCTTTATCCTTTCAAGTGCTTCTTGTAGAACCTTTTTAATATTTATTTCCTCAATAAACAACTCTTCATCCTTTTCTAAAAATTGATCATCATCTCCCATGGTATATTCACAACCCTCACTATCAGAACTTTGTGGGGTACTTTTCCTCATTTTCTTTGCAACAAATGACTTCCTCTGAATCGGATTCAGAGGTGCTTGTGAAATACCATGCTTTTTTGATTAGTGTATGTACATTTCTAGGGGAATTCCCCTTTAATTCTAAATTTTTCTCCACTATCACAACATCTTCCTTTCCCTATTTCTTCATTGACCCTCTCATGGCACCTTTCTTTTTCAGACATTGTGAATTCCTAGGCTGTGGATTTATTTTTCCTTCTTATAGGTACAATAGAAGATTCATTTTTTCGTTTTCTTGTTTTTGATATTTTTGTTGGCATATGGATTCTAGTGTTGTCATTGATGACAATTGAAGTCATCTTCATGGTCCGCAGATCTGTATCTAGTCATACTGGTAGATAAAGTGAAATACTGTGTGTTATCGATAGAATATTTGAAGAACAGGGTATCCAGTCAGTCAGTCAATCTATCTACTTCACCAGATCATAGTTTTGTGTTGTGGACCCCTAGATTTTCTTGGTGAGCATGTATATTATCTTATTACTGAATTTTGTGATGTTGCATTAGTTGCAGTATGAGCTTGGAGGTCTGGTAGGATGTTTTGTGTCATTTGCTTGTTGTAGCTGACTCAGTGAATGTGGCACATTGTGGATGTGTAAAGTGGAATTATTTAAAAAAAAATTATGTTCAAATATTTAATTATGAGTCTCTGCCATAGTCTACCCGACAGTGTTAGATCCACATTGAAAATCCAATTGTAATTTTGGGCCGACAGTTGATAATATTTTTAAGTTTTATCAAGGCTGACCATAGTGATTCTATTTATAGATGTGGATATATATAAGAGGATCGATATATCATTTGATGTGTGTGGAAAAGAAGAGTGGTGGTGTGTTACGATCATCAAGAGATCGATTAAGCGATCATGCACAGTTTCACTTGTGCATTAATATTTTTGCAGTGAGAATTGTGCAGAGCAAAGAAAATTTGTTGAGTTAGTCTGAAGGATAGCAGATTGTCATCTAGGCTTAATTGGAACTGTAATCAAGCATTATGGATGCTATTTCATTAGTTAAATCTTTTGGATTTATTCCAAGTCTTTGTAGGGCAGTGAGCTCTAGGCAGTGAGCCTGAATGAAGTGCATTCCCATTTTGTACTTCTTATTTTGGGAATACTCATATTATACTGTGGATTGGCCATCCACCGTGGTTTTTCCCCTAACAGGGTTTCCACATAAAAATTCTGGTGTTATGGTGTTGAGATTATTTTCATTCTGTTGATGCATGTTTCTTTTATTGAATGGTTAAGTAAGTTAAATCACAAAATAATAAAGTTGAATTTTCACTCAACACTGATTCACCCCCCCTCTCAGTGTTGCTTGTTTCCAATAATTGGTATCAGAGCTAGTTCCTCAAAAAGAAGTTTTACAGCTTGAGGAGATATTGGAAAGTGTTTTTCAATGGATACAAGTAGTCTTCAACAACAACTTATGGTGGCCCTAGATGATCTTGACCAGATAAATATGAGAACTGGGAACTGCAAGAAAATCTTGAAAATGCAGAAAATTTCATTCAGTAACTGAAAGACAAGATCAATGAATCAAGGGAGAAACGAAAGGAATTATGTGATCAGCTCAAAAAAAAGAACAAAAGCATGGAAGATGGACAACTTAGTTTGGCTTTGAAGGAGAAAATAGAAGAATGTGATTTTTTATCCAAAGAGAATGCTTCCTTGAAGCAAGAGATAGAATCTATCATGATGAGAATGACCAAGGAGATTGAGGACAGGAAGAAGAATGAAGAAAAGCTTACATAGTCTTTAAAAGAAAAGTCTGAACAATGCAACCGACTAGACAATGAATTGGAGCAATTCTAGAACAATGAAGAAATGCTTGAAAAGTAGCTTGATGACCTCAAAGATGAACTTGCTACAACAAATGAGTATAAGGAGAAATTCAAATCAAGATCAACTAAACTTGATGAACTAATCAAAGGATAGAGGACTGATGGTGACATATGAGGTCTTGGATATGAAGAAGGATAAAGTTCCAACTCTGGACAAAGGAACTCTAGATGAAGGAACTCTTGAAAAAGGAATTCTAGACAAGGAAGACAAATGGAAAGAGGAAGAAGAGATCCAGTAAGGCAACCAAATGCTCAAATATTTAATGGATATTGTTATGTCTGCAACAAATTTGGTCATATAGCTTCTCATTTTAGAAGTAGGTTGAACACATGTAGACTATCATTCTTAGGTTAGTGTTTTAATTGCTATAAGTATGGTCATACATCAAGTGAATGCAGAATTGTGATGGAAAAATTTCATAGAGATGTCAGATGCTATGCATGTAATAGATTTGGAGATATTTCTAACCAATGCAGATCAAGACAAAGTTCATGGAACAATTGGTCTGGATAGAGAAATGTTGTGTGCTACAATTGCAACAAATTTGGCCACATCACTAGATTTTGTTGGAACAGAGGAGGTCTGGTAAAACAGAACATGCAACAAGATGTTAAAGGAAAAGGAAAAGTCACTATTGATGAGATCAAAAAGAAGATGCAGAAGAAATGAGTGAAGAAGAGTTCCTCTGTAGAAGGAAATGGACTTGCACCAGAAAAAACTTCTAGTAATTCCTCAGGGAATTAATTTTAGGTCTCTAGCATAGGGGGAGCTATCAAGAAAAACTATTAAACCCCCCCTCTTGCAGGTGAATGATACTGGAATTCGGATATGTCCAATAGGAGAGTTGACACTTTTTAGATATTGTTCGACTAGTTAGAAGCATTAGTGAAGCATATTGGTGATTTGCATAAGAGTCATCTATCTCAGTGTTTGAAAGGAAGAAAACCAGATGAGTTAGGGAAAGAGCATTTATTGCAAAATAAAGGAGTTAGGTATGTGCACAATAAAATAAATGGATTCAACCCTCATTTGTCATATTGAATTTGGAGAAAAGCGTTTTGGAGAGCTCTGAGGTGATCATTGCGAATTTGTGGAGAGACTCAAGCATAAAGGAGAATCTGCAATCAAATTTTGTTTTCATCCACAAAAGGTATTTATTGAAAACTTGTAAATTTGTGTGATTGCAATCATGTCTACTCCTCTGGTAGTCAAAGTTAAGGATAGGCTGCGTCCAAAGTTCAAATGGCATCTGTATAAGTCCATAGATACAAAACCCTTAGGTGCATTTTCATCGGTGTCGTATGGAGTCATGCATGTTGAGGATATTAGGGCTTATGTGCATGCAAACATTAAGGATTTGGGAACCTCACATTTGTTGGATTTGTACACTCATCATATAACTCAAGAAGATCTTACTGTGAAACCATAATTTAAAACCCTAGAAGATAAGAAATTTGCGTAATTTGCAAAATTCCCCGTATTCAAAGAAGATGAATGGGTTTGATATTTGTTGAGCCGTTTCCATGATGAATTCATGTGGTTGGATGTGCCATTCAAAATCACAAAAGAAGTTGTATGTGTAGTCACTAGACTAAATTCCACCGGTAAGCTTCCAGTTTTGAATTCTGTGAAGAATGATAAGGTTACTGAAGTGACAAGCTAGAAATGGGATAGAAGGGCAATGACGATAGACGATCTTGCTGCAGTGGATGTAAAATTTGCATCAATGATTATTAGCTATAAGATTTCACTCAAGCTGGGAGAATTCTGTATCCAACACAACTATCTATGCATCATATGAAATGGTTAAACAAAATCTAGACTATGATTTATGTGAACTGCTCAGAAGCCAGTTAATAGAGAATTTGGGAAAAATCAAGAAGGATAAGAAGAGCACATTCAAGTACGGTAACTTGTTGATATGTTTGTTTTTATACTTCCTAGGTGAAGTACCAGGAGTTGGTAAAGTTCAATGGCATAATGATATGCCGATAGTTGTTCAGATATGTAATATGTTATGTGGATTGGGTGATCGACAAACCCACAATACACTCCTATGGGGATACTTCAAAACTTTTCAAAATTTAATGCATTCCAGAGAAATAATTCTTGCAACAATTGTGGAGCAATACAAAGACACTAATTGCTTCATGGTAGACATTGACCAATGCTAGATGGAATTTGCTGATCCTAGAACAGTTTGGATCATGCCTATGGGTTATGAAGTAGATGAGAACATTTTGAGGATGTATGCAGAACACCTGCTAAATTCACCACTAGATCAGGGAGAAGAAATGTTTGGTACTTATGTAGAGAAAGGCTTACAAGTTCACTCAGAATTGAAAAATCCCATGATATCCAAAAGGTTAAGAAAAGATACATAAGCCATTGCAGAGAGTTTTGGCATCCCTGTGCATCAACTAAGAGAAGTGAGGAGACAAAGAGAAGAAGCTGAAGCAACTAAGGAGAAATAAAAGGCAGAATCAAATGATCTGGGAACATCTCCTGCTCACACTAGAAGCTCCTTTGCAACCCAGTCAAATCAAGCCAAGGCTTCTAGAAAAAGACAGAATAATAAAAGCACAAGAGCTTACAAAGTTGTGTCTGCAGATGAAGAGGAAGAAACTGACTCAAAAGTAGTAAGGGAGATAAAGGCTACTGGTACAAGAGCTATCAAATTGAATAAGAGAAAATCTTCTGGCAAAGGAGAAGAAGCAAAGGAAAAGGCCAAAGTTGACAAACCTAGTATTTCTATTGAGGAAGTTGAGAATGTAGTAGTGAAAGATGGAAATCTCAAGCCACTCTGTGATTGGTATGAGACCTTTGATGAATCTGGTAAGAAAATTATTGAAGAAGCAACAATAAAGCATATGATTGTTTTCAATAAAGTTCTTGTGGAAATCATGTCTGGTTTGCCTACAAGTCTGTATAATGCTTTAGAGTCTAGGAGGTCAAGTGCCTTATCAGAGGAAGAAAATCTGAGGAAGAGAGTCCTAGCCAATTTGTGCTCGGAAATGACAATTGAAGAAATGGATTTATTCCTTGAAAAGGCTAAAAAGGAATTTAGGAGAAAAAAAAGGGTAAACAAGCTTATGATTAGTGAAACTTATGTTGTTGTCAGAGAAACTAAGGAAATTCTGGAAGAACTTTTGTCAAAGGATAAGATTAACATTGAGGAATTCAATGTTAAATGAAATGAAGAAGTGAATGTGGAGGTAAATGAATTAGGAGAAGAGAATGTGAATGAGGAAAAATGAATGTGTCTGATCCTCTAGAGTTTGAGGATATTTTGACTTCTCCTGATGTGAAAGATACAAAGATGCCTATTGTAACTAAGGTCCATATTGAAGTGTTAGCTAAGTAAAAAGAGGTGCATGCTAAAGAAATTGAAATGCCTAAAATCAATCCTGAAGCAGAATCAAAGGTTGAAAAGAAAAAGGAGCAAGAAATCAGAATAGAGGAAGTGAAGGAATCTTTATTGGAACAACATGAAGAGTTAGATCCTGAGTTGGATGAAAGCTCAATAAACCTATCTACTCTATCTCCAATCTAGATGATGAAGGTTGCTAAAATTGCTCAACCCAAAGCTAGTGAGAGGATACTAAAATCTCACATAGAGGATAGTGAACTGCTAAAGCTTGCATTTGGAGTTTTATAGAAAATTATGCCTACTTATGCTATGGACCCATTAGGTTCCTCCTCCAGTGAGTTAAAGAAGCTAATAAATTTTGTAGATTCACATTTTGAATCTTTTGAGAAATCAACTTTGGTTAAAGTGAAAAAGGAGTTCTAGGAGAAGAGAGTCGGTAGCCTAAAAGAATTGATTGCCAAAGACAAAGCTCTGTTGAGTACTTGCATAAATAATATTCAAGGTACTATGTCTGAAGGAGGAAAAGCATACAAAACTTGCTTGGTATTGGCAAAATTTACTGAAGCAAATGAAAAGAAGGTAAAGGATATTGAACAACAGTTGGTCACTATTTCCAACACTTTTGACCCATTAGCCAGTAGTGTCTGTAATCAAGAAATTCAGGTAATGTCTTTGCTCAACCAAATAAAGAGTCTAAAATTTGAAAATGAAAGGATCATTGGCAGAGTATGTGAACTCAAGGGACTGATAAGTCTAAAGATTGAGATGATGGTAAATGCTCTAAAAGAAGCTAAAGATGCTACGATCGCTCCTGATCCAGTAAGTCTTGAAGCAACATGAAACTTGTCATATCTGCTATGTGGTCATATAACCACTTTGGAGAGTTTGAGAAGTATTTGGGACTCAAACTTAAGTGGGCTGAAGAATAACTTTGGATATGTCTTCAAATTTTTGTAAGTCTCAATAGTTTTTGCAATTTTGGATTCCCCAATTTTTTCATTGATGTCAAAGGGGGAGAGAGTGCAGTGAAAAATGCCTTGATATTCTTAGGGGGAGCAGTATTCTAAATTTTGGCAGTGTACTTACTAGTTTGGACACTTAGTCATTTTTCACTAAGTGTTGCCATCAATGCCAAAGGGGGAGATTGTTGGCATATGGCTTCCAATATTGTCATTGATGGCAACTAAAGTCATCTTCGTGGTCCGCAGATCTGTATCTAGTCATACCAGCAGATAAAGTGAAATATTGTGTGTTACCGATAGAATATTTGAAGAATAGGGTATCTGGTCAGTCAGTCAATCTGTCTACTTCACCAGATCATCGTTTTGTGTTGTGGACCCTTGGATTTTCTTGGTGAGCACATATATTATCTTATTATTGAATTTTGTGATGTTGCATTAGTTGCATTACGAGCTTGGAGGTCTGGTAGGATGTTTTGTGTCTATTTGCTCGTTGTAGCTGACTCAGTGAATGTGGCACATTGTGGATGTGTAAAGTGGAATTATTTAAAAAAAAATTATGTTCAAATATTTAATTATGAGTCTCTACCACAGTCTAGCCGATGGTGTTAGATCCACATTAAAAATCCAATTGTAATTTTGGGCCGACAATTGATAATATTTTTAAGTTTTATCAAGGCCGACCTATAGCGATTATATTTCTAGATGTGGATATATATAAGAGGATTGATATATCATTTGATGTGTGTGGAAAAGAAGAGTGGTGGTGTGTTGCGACCATCAGGAGATCGATTAAGCGATTATGCACAATTTCACTTGTGCATTAATATTTTTGCAGTGAGAATTGTGCAGATAAGAGCAAAATTGTTGAATCAGTCTGAAGGATAGCAGATTGTCATCTGCGCTTAATTGGAACTATAATCAAGCAGTATGGATGCTATTTCATCAGTTCAATCTTTTGGATTTATTCCAAGTCTTTGTAGGGAAGTGATCCCATCCTTTTGAGTAGTGAGCTCTAAGAAGTGAGCCTGAATGCAAGTGCATTCCCATTTTGTACTTATTTTGGGTATACTCATATTATACTGTGGATTGGCCATCCACCATGGTTTTTCCCCTAATAGGGTTTCCATGTAAAAATTTTTGTGTTATGTTGTTGAGATTATTTTCATTCTGTTGATGCATGTTTCTTTTATAGAATGGTTAAGTAAGTTAAATCACAGAATAATAAAGTTGAATTTTTACTCAACACTGATTCACCCCCCCTCTCAGTGTTGCTTGTTTCCAACAGTTTTCTTAGAGGTAGGTGTTTCTTGTGGCTTCCCTATTGTGGGTTCCTTACTAGGAGTTGTAGGCTCAATGTCTTGCAAATATTGCTCCTCTAGCTCCCTTATGCTATAGGTAGGTGAAGTAGCATGGGAGTCTGAGGGAAATTCCCTCTCTGCAACAAGAGGGTCTTCCATATTTTGTTCGTGGCCCCTATTTTCTTCATTGGGTGCCATAGGGATGCCATTAATGTTGTGACATTGAAGAAAGTTTTCCCAAGAAATATATGGAAACTGAATTTTCAAACTTCTTTTTACCAGTAATGTAACCAAGCAGAAATGTGATAATGTTGTATCATGCCTTTTCCTTTTATATTCAGAACCCATTCTTTTCAACAAATTGTAAAGAAAATTTGGAACATTTACTCTCCTATCATGGCGAAGATGACTAATAAACTTAAAGTGCACTATATATAGGAAGGACTACCTATCATCATAGGTTAGGTATTTGACTATATAAGTAGCTACTGAGGCCTAGAGATAGGGTAAGGATAATATTTTTGTACCTTGGGATGATGAATCTAGGTTCTTTCCTGGATGATAGAACTCGTTCCTAACAGTGATGACATCTTCCCTCACTGGGAATTCTTGTCCCTCCCATTGTAGTCCTAATACCTCAGCTATGGTAGCCTCAAAACAATCCACTCTTAATCCTTGCACGATGGCTTCATCACTTTGCAGAGTAGAAGAAAACTATTGTGTCATGGGTTTATTGAACTGTATTAATTTCAATAAGTATTCCAACCAACCAAATCCTTGGAAGACAAGAAAACATAACCTATCCTCCAATAAGTGGTTGTGTGCTGAAGGATCCCTCCCAATAATGTCACCACCCATGGAAGTGTTCTTATTTTCATAGTAATGCTTTGTTCTTCAAATTTTCTCCAATTCCCCTCAATTCTTCTTTGTCCTGGTTTTACACCACTTCTATACCCAAATCCACTATATTGTATTTTCTCAATTTAGTTGGTTCTTACTCTTTTATTCCCCTCTAAGCTTGTAATTTTTGAAAATGGGGAAAATTGAATGGAAAAATATTTAATTGAGATTTTTTTTTTAAATTAAAGAAGGTACCCCTCCCCCCAACTAATGGTATTAAGTGTTTGCACTTAATCAGACAGTTCTTGGTAGAGGGTGATATGTAATGGTTTGGAAATATCAAAATAGATATGAAGCATGGAATAATAAATATATAAACATGCAAGAAATCAATAATCAACTATTTCTACCATGGTAAATTAAGGTATGTACCTACAAAAATATGCTAAATTGAAACTTAGCTCATGTGAATTTGTACAGTACAACCCGCAACAAGATTTGATGTGAATTGACTTAATTTCAAATACACAGTATGTGATGTTTGATGGTATGGAAAGGCTATTATATGTATGGATGATGGAAGGTGAAATGAGTTGTATGGTGCATGGAAAATGAAAAAGATAATAAGAAGTTGAAATGTGATTAGGTGTAATAGGCTACATGGAGTGAAATGATAGATTTAAAGTTGTTGCATGTATGAAGGAATGGAGTTGATAATATTGCATAGGCAATTATTTCTACTAGAAATTTTAAAATTCTTTTCAAATAAGTGCTACAGGTTCCTTCAATAACAGGTATCGTTCTAAATTTTGTCACCTTTAGGTATGAAGCAACAATTCCCCACTACTTTAACTATCTAGAAATAAAAATGAATGTGTTATTGTTGTCACCTGTGCAATGTGTGCATGCAAATTTTGTGTGTGAGATTATACTTTTGAAATATCAGTGGGTGAGCTATGTAGCTCACCAACTAGTTCAATTGTGGAACTTGTATTGTTTGATGCTAAAAATTTATGATCAAATCCTTTCTTCATGTTAGATTCATTGTCATCTTGAGGTCCATACTTCTAAATTAATGAAAGAATAAAATCTTCCTTTTGTAATGGCCTCTTGTAAAGCTTAAGCATGTGTCCATTAGCTAGTAATGAGAATTTTACTTCATTGATTGTTTGTAATTAGACTACCCCATTAGGAAATACCTATTGTATTGAGCTCATATGGGCCAAGCCATCTTGTCTATATCTTTCCCTTATAGTCCTTGTACCTAGAGTCATAAAGAAAATCCCAATCTCTTGCGCTGAATTATTTTGACTTGATAAATTGATCATTCCATCTAGTTCTTTGATTTTCGACAACTTTAGTGTGGTGAATGACTTCCATTCTAATTTCATCAAGTGCATTCAAGTTATGTAGTCTCTCCTTTTGTGCTGTTGTCATGTCCATGCCTAGTGTTACTATTTTCCTCAATGTTTTGTAATCAAACTCCATAGGAAGAAATATTTTCTTGTCATACACCAACTCATATGGTGTAAACCCTGTTGTAATTTTTCAAGTTGATCTATAGGCCTAAATTTCCTCAAGCAACCTGGCTTCCCAATATTTCCTATGAATTTGTACTACTTTGGTTAGAATTTTCTCAATCTCCCTATTTGTGACTTCCACCTATCCATTAGCTTGAGGGTGGTAAGGTGAGGACTTCCTATGTCTAATTTCATACTCTTGAACCAACTTTGTGATCAACTCTAATGTAAATTGAGGTCCTTGGTTTGTGATAATTTCTCTTGGCACTCCATTTCTTTTTAATGTCTTCATATAGAAAATTTTCCACATTCCCATCTCTTGCAAACTGCAAAGCCTTAACTTCTACCCACTTTCTAAGGTAATCTATTCAAACCTATATGTACTCTTTATTGTTTAATGTTAGTGTTATAGGGCCAATGAAGTCTAATCCCCATTTATCAAATGGTGCTATTACTAACTGTGGCTACAATGAAATTTCATCTATTTTTATTGGTCTTCCCATTCTGAGTGATCCCTAATCTGAATTGGAATAGGAATACCCTCCAGCCATACAACATTCTTTGTACCAAGTTATTCAATAAGAAAGTAAAACAAAAAGCATATGATAAGAGTACCATACTAGAATGGGTACTGAGACCCTTTTGTTTTCTAAAGATTCTCCATCAACTATTGTCATAGGATCTCACATAAATCTATGTCCAAACCTTCTTTCACCATCTGGGGAGCAATATGAATAGAAATTTCCGACATTTAATTTTTTCTATTGGTGTAATAAATCATGTAACCTATCATCATGGATGCATATTTAACTACTAGATCATTTATATCCTTCACTGTGAGGGCACGCTTGTCAAATTTTTCATCGGTAAGCTTTATAACCATCTCATTCTTCATGGCCTTCATCAGTGGAATAGGTCCTTTAGAGCATAAACTAGTAACTACTTTGATATCTTGCTTATTGATCAAGTGTGGAATATCCAACCACAAAATTATCGTGAATTCTACTCAACACATACTTAATTGGTGTAGCCACGGAAGGAGGGTCCTCAAAAAGAACAATCCAGACCATGAAACAAGAGTTACACAACATAATCAACATGGAATATGGAGGAAAATGCATATTCAAACTTTCTTATTACCAACAACTTCAATATAAACAACTGACAACATCCAGGTTTATAGATTGGGCTCATAGGCCTGACATAACATGTTTGACATACAATATTCTTATATGCTCCTTAATGTGAGCTGAAATCTAACATCTCAAACCTAATCTTCATCTCACTACCTTTATAATGATCTATTACAATGATTTATATCACATCTTGAGATCTAGAATCATCTATGTCGGCCAACGATCATTACAATCTCGAATGAAAGAAAATGTAACATGTGCATGAATAGGTTGGCCTCAAATTTGAATTTCTCCTCCACAGGTGCATAGGATGAAGTGTGGACCTATAATTAAGGTCAGGGACACTCCATGGAACAATTTGAATCACACCATCAAGATCCACAAG
>VDFB02260680.1:88891-189175 GCA_007258455.2 Sequoia sempervirens | reverse complement strand
GGCTTCCTCAATATATGGTCCCATTTGTGCACTACTTCCTAGAATTGGTCAATGTGGCCATTAATCATTTCAACTCAAGCACCAACACTATCGAGGGCAGGACTCTATCAGTTAATATCACTCTGGGAGCCATCTAGAATATGCTATGTATTCCTGATCATAAGCAAAGAGGGATGACAATGGAGGCATTCACTCCTAAATAGGGGGATCATATATGGAACACTAGGAATAAGGCTCTGGAGTTTTATAATGAAGAAACCCAAAGGATTGAAGTAGAGCAAGGGAAGCCACCAAGAATTCTGGTGCAACACAATGCTTTCGCAGAAGACCTGCAAGATACATTTTCAATGATGGCATTTGTTTTCGGTCTAGACACCGAAAAGGAGGTGAACGTGTTTCAATTGGGCCCGAGTTTCTAGTTTTGTAGGCGACAATCTTATTTCTGGTATGATTTTGCATAGTACCTCGCAAGGAAAATGATAGAGAAAATTAACAAATACCAAGCTGAATGGAAGTTTAGATTTCCTTCCTATCTCGCCCATATGTTTTTGCATCAGAACCCTGATTTCTTTGATAAGCGGGTGAAGTTGTCTATTTTTGACAAAAAGAACAGAAGAAAGCCAATTTCTGTCTGGACTCCTCTCCTCTCTTCCACTTTTGATTATTATGCATTTTTGAATTATTTCTTGACTCCAATTTTGTAAGATTTGCAAGGAGAAGATAGTATTAATCGACTCACTTTGACGCAGACATAATATATGCATAACTTCATTCCTAGATGTGATTGGTTCTTCAGAGCATATTTTACATTCATCCGAATTTGAGGCTTCATCGATGAACCATTTCAACTTCCGACATGTGTGACTAATCGAGTGTTGGCCCTTGAATTGTTTCGATAGGCGTGCATTATTGATATTACCTTTTGCAGTGGAAAAAAGTCCAAGAGGAAGGGATTCTTCATCTGTCTGCAAATCTTCAAAATAGTGGCCATAAAAAAGAAGCAGACACACCCACTGTTGCAGGATAAGCTGACTCATTTAGGGTTGGTAATGATCTGTGACAAGTGGGATTACAACCCTTTCAACGATCTACCATATGAGCATATCAAGGTAACTCACAGCCCTCAGCCTTATTGGGAAAAGAGGTGCAACCCACTAGAGGATGAAGATGAATTATTGGTTGACCTAATTCATATTCCCATAGAAGACAACATGCTACCATGGAATAGGTTCTATTTCGTTGAGGCAGATTATGATGAGAACTATAAAATGGGAAAAAATCTATTCAATAGTTTGAGAAAGGAAGAAGAATGGAATATAGAAAGGATCAGAGTCTTCTAGGTGTATCACCAAGAGACAAAACAACTTGATGCACCTTATGAAAGTGTGCTAGATGATGAAGATTTTGACAAGCTATGGGATGAGGAGCATCTCACTTCCAACTCAAGTGCTAGCAGAGGCAATGACCCCGATAAAGGAGAAGAGTAGGCGGATGAAGAAGCTAATCCATCGATGTCCTCCACTCAAAAAAAGAATAAGTCCACAGAGCATCCTGCCTATGTCACTTCAAATGTGTGACTAAATATATCAAGAGCCTCACGAACACTCACCTGGGCCTCAAAAATAACAAGAGTAGCCCAATAGCAATAGTTGGAGACTATATTAGTGGGGGACACCCCACCTGCTAAACAGAAGCGCACAAAAGCTATACTGGGGGAAGGTTCACAAGAGCCTACCGCAAGCCAAGTGCTCACAACAAACAAAGAGTTTGAAGTAAGTGAGGAGCCAACAACAAGCGGAGCACCGCCAACATCCAATCAGTAGGTAATGTTCGCTCCTTCTTCTCTCACTTCTCAATCTTTAGTATCTTCTGCCATTCCCACAATGCCCCTTACTATAAGTGTCAGCCCTACCTTCTCTACCCCTATCACAATGTTTGTGGGAGGTTTCTCTCAATTCGCCTAGATAAGGCCATCTATCTTAAAACCTTCATGAACCTTAACACCAGCCACTGCTGCTCAATCTCTCCTCGCCTCTCTTTCTAAAGGCTTAGGCACCATTGGTACCCCCATCGCTATGGCTACCTCGGGTCTGACCCAATTTTCCCAACAAATGAACTCAATTATGACTACCCCATCACCGCAGAAACTGATGAGCCCTTCCCCGGTTTGCAAACTAAACTATGGCAAGTTCCCTTTTTCTCCTTGAAACTATCAATCTCCCACCAAAGAAAATGCAGGGGCCTTCCACACTTATATTCCCTTTTGCCCTACCTCCTAGTGCACCTATTGCATGTAGGATAGTTCAATTGCTAGGAAAATTCATAGTGCATAGTGATGCTATGAAGGAAGCGCAAGGCCCTCAGGATCCAAAAGAAAAAAGTGAAGGATGACAAAAAGGAAGCAGAGCCTAAGGTGTATATAGTTTACAATGAAGCACAAAAAACATTGAATTTTTCCACCATGTACCCGAATGTTGTCAAACCACAAGGGGAGATGTTGTCAGATGATTATGACATGTATTCCATGGGGCTTGATCTAGCTGTAGCCCGACCATAGGATAAGGTAGAACTCATGGAGGAAACAAAATGGATGGTAATGACTGATTTCCTTTCCTCTACCCATCAGTTGAAGAAAATGAGGAGCAGTTGAAGCTTGTCAAGGAAAGGGTTAGTTTCCTGGAGATGAAGGAGAAATCACTAGAAGAATAAGTTGCGCACTTGTTAGAGAAAGTGCGAGCAGAAGAGTTGGAGTGGAACAAACTTCAAGAGGAACTCAATAAGTCCCAATCTATTGACCCCACACTGATTAACAAGCTACAGGAAAAGAACTAGGAATATCAGAGCCAATTGGCCCTGAAAAAGAAAAATATGCAACAAAAGGATAAAGAGTTAGTAGCTCAATGCGCTCTACATGAGCAAGAATTAGAAAAGAATCATACAGACTTTGAAGGCCGAAAGGCCCAGTTAGAGAAAGAGCTCTAAGAGACAAAGTCCTCTCTTGACACAGAATTGGCGAACTGTGCTTGAGCCGAGGAGAACTAGTATAAAGAGCTAAGTAGCCTCGGGGAGCAACTTGCATCCACAAAAAAGAGAACTGTGGAATTAACAGAGGATGTCAATTCAAAGGATACAAAGATTTCCCTTCTAGAACGCTCTCCAAGCCTCCGCTGTGCAGCCAAACCTCATCCCATTAGCTCGGTAGCTATATATTTCTTATTGGGAAAAGGTTAAAGCATTATGCCTAACACTGCAGCCAATGCTCTAGTTCATCTTGAAGGCAACAAAATTGAGCCAGGAGGTTCACAGAACAATCGAGCAATTCCCACAGTTCATCACAGAGAAGGTTCCTGAAGCAAAGAGTTTGCTAAGCAAGCTATACATGGTCTTTGATGAAGACCTGGCGAAGGTAGGAATCAAAGATCAGGATATTGCTGCCCAAATGGGAAACAAGTTCATCCATTGCCACTCGGTCTTCCAACAAACTAAAGTTTCCGCAACTACTTTGAACCAAACTATGGATGGCATGCAGGAAAATTTCTCCCAACTGAGCAAGATGGGTTTGTCGTCCCCATTTCTTGAAGATGGCTTGATCGCCATAGTTGAGTAGATTGTAGAAAAAATTGAAGAAAAGGAGCAAGACCCAATCGCTTTCCAAAGTTTCAGCTAGCCTCCTACCGCAATAGACATTGAAGGTGTTATTCATCCTCTTGTGCAACTACCTTTCCATTGTGAGGTGGGGGTCGGTTTACCTGAGGTGTTTCCTTATAAAGAAATGCTCGACCTAGGCAGAGTGCAGGAAAATTTGTGTAATATAATGAGACCATCATAAGATGACTGATCACCCTTGCAGGTAGCCCTTTTCAAGCTCTAATTTTGTCGCCAATGGATGGCACTCTAGTTTGCAAACCAGAGAAAATTTTGGGTTGCACATTCCTCAAGCGAAATGCCCCTAATAGTTGCCAAAAGCTTTGAATACAAAATTCACCATGCTCCCTTTGGGTTTTGTTTTTGCTAAGTACCAGCCCATGCCTTCAAATGAATATCATCGGCCCCTTTTGATATCACCATGACCTCCACCACGTGTCTACTCAACGCTCTCCAAGGGAATTCTCTCTTTTGTTCTTCTATCAGCCCCGATTATGCTCCCACGTGTCTTCATCGCAGGTTATTTTAATTGCTTCCCTTCATTTCCTCGTCAATCCCCACCTACGTGCCACATAGCTCCCATTTGCGTAAATATTTGGCGGACCCCAACAACAGTGTCTATAGTAAACATTGTTGATACGTGTCATCTCAACGTAAGCTTTCAATGAAGGAAGGGAAAAATTGACTGTGGGCAGCGAAATGTTGCCACTCGTCTCTTCAATGCATGCTTCTTCAACACAAGGGATGAAGCGAACTATGGGTTGCGATATGCTGCCACGTGTTCTAACTGCCTATATGAGGAGATGACACTTTTTTGCACGAGACTTTTTTGGGACCACTGCCATCATTTGCAGGGGATGCACTTGGATGGAAGGTGACCAAATGCTATGGCCCAAACCTTTTTCTATTACAACGGCTGAGGGTAATCATTTCTCAAGATCTAGAATCTTTTCAATTGTTGCTTGCCAGGTAGTCGGAATGTTGACTATATATATTGCTCTTTATTTCTAAAGAGGGGTTGAGAGATTACATGCTACATATTTTTCAAGTTCCACTAGTTTAAGAATTAAAGGATTTTTGGAGAGACACCAGGCCTTTTTATTGTTTATATTATTGCAAGAACTCATAGACTGTGCCATTGTTCGGCCTCTCTATTTTATTATGCTATTGATAAAATTTAAACTATGTCATTATTGTTTAAATGGTTTATTTTCCATACTTATATAATTTGAATGCAAGTTTGCTGGTTTAGATCATGTCTTTTGACTCTTCTTTTTAGTAAATGGGTGTGAAAATTATTTTATGTCATTGAATGAGTTGTTCATGTTGCAATCTTTAATTTAAGTTATTCTAGGACATAGTAAATTGTTGAGCGGGCCCTTAGAACATATCTAAAAGATAGGTTTATCGTGCCTTTTATCTAAATTCTGGCGCATCGCCTTAGATTATTTATTTTTATATCTGCTTCCTTTTCCCATTCCAAAACCCCAATTATAGAAGAAGCTGACTTCTTTAAAAATCTGGAGGTCACTCAGTTTAGCGCAATAAGTCTCCCATAAACTGAGTTCCCCACAAAGGGTTGTTACCTTGCCAATTTTTGGCATCAACAAATACCATTCATATAACAATTCTATTCACATGTAATCAATTTATAATTGTTTACTAGTTACATACCTCAGTGGTAGATGCAGTGGATTAATAAATAGGTGGAGGTCTAGTGTATCCAATATCAACATTGTGACCCTGAAATTTTATTACAATCATAAAACTAAATTAGTAATATTGCATTTGAAAAATGAAATTTAATAAATTAAATTCAATGAACATGCTAACATTTACCTAAGTATCGATGCCAAAAGCCTCATTCAAAATGTTAGATTCCCTTGCCATCTCCATAGCTACAGACGTATCCTACATAGCAGCCTCCTGAGTGTCTGCGGGATCATATGTACAAATCGCCCCACAAACTTGACATGTATGGGGTGGAAGCCTACCACTCAAAGACTCCCTTGGATGGCACTATACTACAGGACTGGTATGCTAGATGATACTCTGGGTCAAAGAGCTGATAGAATACTAAGTTTCTACCTCAAAACTCTCCTTCGCGACAGAAGGGATAACGATGTGCTCATGATCTAGCCTAGCAAGAGCTCGTCTCACTTGCCACTGAAGATCTAGTTGTGCACTAGGTCTATCTTGTGCTGACCCCCCACCTCTCCCCTGAAAGTCCCTCATATCAAAATAATTGGGGATTTTATTGAGGATGAAATCACAGTAGATTTTCCTCAAGAAATACTAGGGGACTTCACAATTGTTGCATGGTGGATAGTCAAAACCATGTACCACCTATCCCAAAAATGGTTCCTAATCCCTTGGTGGTGGCACCAATGGATAGGAAACCTCTTGGAATTAAGGTCAATATTTTTATTTGTGCGTGGGTCGGTGAATAATGAGCACAAATCATATTTTGTATTTTTTCATCTTTTACTTCTTTATATGATAATTTATCTGCACAAAAATTCTTATCCGCCTGCCTCCTATCTGCCCAACCACTTAATTATTTGTTGATTGCATCTACATGTTTTAACATTTCTTTAATTGAACTAGAAAGTGTTCTTTTTTCCATGTTTGAACTTACTGGATCATTCAACCTTGTGATTAACTCAATTTGTTTTTTACTGTTTTCAATTACCCCAATTAAATTTTGTTGAGTGTCAGGAGGATGTTGAGGAATTGGTCGAGGAGATTGTTGTTGTGGTTGAGGATTTTTTTCATGTTCTTGTTGCTTTGGTTATCTAGGATTTTCAGGAGGGTTTTTAGGTTCATTAAAATTTCCTACAAATTAAACAAATGATTATCAAAAACAACCTAAAACTACCAATTTAACAAAAAATTCACAACAAAAAACAAACAATCCTTGTTCGACCTCCATGTTGATGTGGCAGCATCCTGGCGATGAAATAACAACAAATTTATGAAAAAAATGAAAGATAACCTCCTTCCAAAATGTGAGCTCACAAGAGCAAGGTTTTTGGCCATGAGCAACAAAAAACACAGTCACTAAACAAATGAATTCATTTGCTTTTTTTTGTTTTAATGTGCTATAGCACACTCACGTTATAGGCTCAATGTGGCCAATCCTTTGGCTCGGTCACACCAAGCCATAATGCGAGTGCATTGTAATGTGCTCACGTTATAGCCTATCAAATGATTTTTGAAATTTTGTCCACAATTTGGCCCCCCATATTTTTGCACTTGCCCCACTGTAGATTTTGTTTTCATTAAAGAGGCCGATACTAGCAAAATGATTACTGTTGATGAATTTTATCATGAGTCTCATCTCTATGCCTTTTCTCATTTTATTGATGATGGTTATTATGAGCCTCACACCCCTCTTGTTAGTGTTGATAGCAATTCCTTGGGAGAGATTGGTCATTTGAACTTTGGGGTTCTTCAAACCTATGTTGATTCATCTCATGTTGCTTCATAGGTTGGTTCTTTAGCACAGTAGGATGTTTTTGATCCTTCAAATATTGCTTTGTGGGATAGTCACTTGATAGGTCTTGTAGAGTTGTTTTGTGAATCTCGCATTTCTGATTTGGATGATGCTTTTGAGGGTATATCCCTTCTTTTTTATGACAGTGTCTGCACTACTGTCACACCATCTATGTCTTTGGAGATTGTTTCTTTAGAGTTTCCACATGGTCTTGTTGATTCACCTTCTTCAGTTTATTTTGCACCTAATCATGGTGTGACATTTGGTTACATGGAGGCACCTAGACAATTTTTCAGAGACATTTTTCATGTTGATTCATCCTCTCCCTTCTCTTGTTTTAGAGTTGGAGTTTCTCATGTATCAGTGGTTGTTTCTCCCTAAAGGGAGGCATGTTGTTTGCAAACATGGGATATTCTTCAGACTTCTAGGATCAACATGGGATTTTCTTCATCATGGGGGGATCTTCAGTATTTTCCCTCTTATGTGGGGGTCATTGATTGTATATACATGATGTATGCTTTCTTTGGGGGGTGTTATTGAGTCCTCCATCCATGCATCATTTTTGTTTTCATTTCTCTCTTTTGGAGAGGGGTTTTTTCCCACGGGATTTTTCTTCTTTTCTCCAGTTGTGAGAGATTTTTTTTTGCATTTTAAATGGGTACCTAACATGGTTGTGTAGCTAGGACCCATATTACATTTTCATTCTACATAATAATAACCCTAAGTTTTCACTTAATCTCTTAGGTGGTTTCTTTCCCGTATTGGTTAGTTTTACACCCGTTTCTTTTTTCATACCTTTAAAAGGTTGTCAATTATGTATTTTATAGCATCTCAATTTACATTCACTTTTGGTGAAATAGTGTGTGCTTCTCTCATGCATGTGAGGGTTTTTTGTCGCAAATGGTGATTTTGGGTTCGGTGGTCTCCACCTACATTAAGTTCATTAATATGTTGCATGTTAGATTATGAAACAATCATTCCATCAATATATAATAACATGATAAAATAAATACCATTATCCAACCTCTTAATATACACACATTGTTTAGAACGACACATGTTGTAACCTTGTTCAACCATAAAATTACTAAATATCAAATTCCATTTCTGAGGTTTCCACTTTAGGCCATGCAAACTCTTCTTTAATCTACACATTGAATCCTCCTTACCTTTGACCTCATATCCTTGTGGTTGCTTGATATAAATTTCTTTTTCCAAATCTCCATGGAGAAACATTGTTTTCACATATAGTTGTTCAAGATGCAAGTCTTATGTAGCCACAATACTTAGAATAGTTTTGATTGAAGTCATTTTTACAACCAGAGAAAAGATTTCATCAAAATGAACAACTTTATTCTGTGTAAATATTTTTTACCACGAGTCTAGCCTTAAATATTTTCTTACCTCCTTTGTTTAGCTTGCAAACCATTTTTTTGGAAAGTCTCTTTTACCTATAGAAAAATTGACTAAATCCCAAGTCTAATTTTATAGCAAGGAATCCATCTCCTCTTTCATTCCTTGCTCCCACTGTTCTTTGTCAACCACCTACATAGTTCTTCATACCCTTCCGACTCACCAACATCAGTTAGTAAATAGAATATAATAAAAGAAAATATTTAGGAGGTCTACTTATCCTTGAAGAACATCTAACATTATCAATATTTTTTGGTATTTCTTATTATTGTTGAGCATCAAGTACCAATGGAATTTTACTCTCTGAAATATCATCCAACACCAAATATTTTTATTTTTCTTATTTATGTTTCTTTTCCTATAATTTTTCTTTATACATAAACTTATCATCGAATATAACATCCCTGCTTCTAATATTTTTTTTTATTTTCAAAACCCCATAACCTATAACCATAGTCATATATTCCATATCCAATGAAGGTACATTTTTTTAGATTTAGCTTTTGTTCTATTTACAATATCAATGTATGCAAATGATTCACAATCAAAGGTATTTAGAAAGAATAACTCACCTTACATGTTCACACCTCCTCTAGAATAGCACAACCCAAAGGAATTAAAGGCCCTCTTTTAATTAAATAAAAAATAGTGTGTATAGCCTCTACCCAAAAATATAAATACAACCCAACATGTAACCTCATGCTCCTTGCATGCTCCATTATTGTTCTATTCATTCTCTCAGCCACACCATTTTCTTTTGGAGTTCTTGGAACTATTTTTTGCTTACGAATTCCATAATTTGAATAGTAATCTTCAATTTATCTACTACAATAATTTCCTCCATTGTTAGACTCGACACACTTTAACTTTTTCCCTAACTCATTTTCAACCAAGATTTTCTATTTCTAAAAGTTTCAAATACATTTGATTTCTATTTTAGGAAATACACTCATGTTTTCCTAGTTGCATCATCAATAAATGTGACATAATAATGAGATCCACTGATAGAAGATACCTAAGCTTGTCCCATATGTCTATATGTACAAGATCCAATTTCTCACTCTTCTTTTGTTTCCCATCTTTGAGAAATCTCACTCTCTTTTACTTTTGATAAACAAAATTTCATAGAAACCCATATTAATATGTTTCAAACCTGGCAATAACTTCTTAAAGTGAATAATTTCCATACCTTTTTCACTCATATGCCCAAGTCCATGATGCCATAATGTTGTTTATATACCCAAAACAACTATTCTTGTAGTTGTTGCTAAACTTGCATCAACTGCTATAGTTGTTCTTGCAACAAATTTCTTGTTGTAGTTCTTCCTTTAGAAATTAATGCAGAAAGAACTATATTACCAATGCACAAATATAAAGTTCCTAATTTTACACCTTTACATACTACTTATATACCTTTAGTAACCTTCCAAAGTTTTTCTATAAAGGTAACCATGCAGCCGTCATCTCCTAGTTGCCTCGCTAAAATTAAATTTTTACTAAGCTTTGGAACATACCTTATCTCTTATAGCAACTAGTGATTTCCATTCTGTATTTTTATTTTTACTTTTCCCTTTCCAATAATGTAATAGGGTTAATTATCATCCAAATATACCAGTCCAAAATCTCCTTGGACATAATCAAGAAAATAATTTCTATGGGTTGTATCATGAATGAAGTCCTTGAATCTATTACCCATAAAACATCAACATTATCTAGCGAAAGAAATAAAGCATCATCATATGAGTTACTTACAATATTTTCTTTCTTGATATTATCATGTTGCTTGTATACTTATTTTCCCTTATGAGATCATCAATATTTCTTCAAGTGACCTAGTTTTTCATAGTACAAGAAATCCTTCCTTCCTATGGATTAAAGCCTTGTATTCCTTGATTTCCCTCCTAACTTCCCATGATTTTCTAGGCTTTTCCATATCTCCTTTGATCTCCCCCTATCTTCTACATTCAAAACATTACCCTATGTTGAATTCTCATTTATGCTCTTCATTTGAATCTCCTCACTATAAATCACACCAACATCAAATTTTAATGTTTTGAACTCAATAAAGGTTACTTACAACCATAAACAAGTTTTTCCATCTTTCTAGAAAAGAGCATAAAATTAAGAGAGCTCAAAATTCTTCATCAAAAGTAAAATTTACAAAAGTTAATTGACTAGTAACTATATTAAATTCATATTAAATAAGCACTTCATTCAAAATACTTTATTTTAAGCTAGGGGATTTTCATATAATTTTTCCAACATTTTTATCAATTCATCTATTTTTTTTACTTTGGATAAATTAAACACCACAAATGATGACAAACACTTGATCAAATACTTCCCAATACCTTTCTATCTAGAATTTCCCATTCTTTATTTGACATTGATGATGGTTTCTTTACTTTGCCTTGCAATGACTATCATAAATATTTCTAATACAGGTAATCTTTCATTTGCATTTTCCATAACTGATAATTCTTACCATTGAAATTTTTGACCTTTAATTTTCTTGCCTTAGATATTGCTCCCAATCAACTTGAATCTATCCTACTAAAAGATCGGTCAACACTACTCTGATACTAATTGTTAATATTTACCAGAAGGATGGAGTAATTAAATAACCAATTATAAAGATTATTTTCTTGTTTTATTTCATTTAAATATTTCTTCAATAAGAAGGCTCCCCGAATGGTTTCTGTAATGGCTCTTTTCAACAACTCCATTGCAACAACTCCCTACATCATCTCTTGGCCTTCAGGGAGAACTTTCCCATCTTCAGTTGTCAACGTGCATTCCAAACCAACCAAACAAGTCCTCTCTGCCGCCTTCAATGAATCTGTTTGCCCATTAGGGTTTCAAGCTACTTTTTTTGAAGGTGTCTTGAATGAATCTTCTCCAAATTTTTTTGAAGGGTGGCAATATGCTCTTGTAGATAATTTGAATTGTGATTTATGTTGGTGCCATTCACATATTATAGGGAGAAAGAGTCCCTCTTTAGCCTGAGGGTTTCTTGGTGTAGGAGCACCTGTTTGATTTCTTGTCTCCATGAGGCCATTTGTAAATAGTTTCTCTATTTTGTGTATTGGGTCTTATAATATGGTTTATCAAACCATTTTAGAGGTGTTTGAGTCTTAGGAAGTCATATTTGTTGGAAAATGTACCTCAATCTCATAGGCTGAAACCTCTGAGAAAGCATGGTCACTGTGACATTCATGGTGTCTGGCTGACTGCAGTTCAGTAATCTTATGTTTTGCTCATGTCATTGTGACTGTGCTTTTGTCTTGCCAAAGGAGCCTATCGCTATGACTTGGTGCATTCGCTGTAACCCTTTGCCGAGTGGGAAAGTCTCGGCAACAGAAGGGTTTGTTATTGGGTGCCTAGCTGATGTCGGTGTGACCTACGACGACTAGATCATCGGTGTAACCCGTTTGCTTTGATATGAAGTCTTAGCGATGGAGGGTTGTCTCACCAATATGTTTCCTCCTGAAGCTGCCAGGGTAACTCAAGTTTGTCGGTATGTGGTCCTAGTGATAGGGAGATGTCTCGTCAATTGTAGTCATCGGGGTGACTTGAACATTCAGGGAGATCTCTTGGCGATTGGGAGATGTCTGGTCAATTGAATACACTCGGAGTAACTCAAAGGGTATTGGCATGAAGTCTTGGCGATAGGCATGTGTCTCACCAATGGTGTGGGATATTTTCGGCATGACTCCTGAGCTCGGTATGAAGTCTTAGCGAATATGGAATGTCTGGCCGACATAAGACTTTGGGGTAACTTAATGAAGCTCATTGTAACCTCTTGGCGAAGGTCAATTGTCTTGCTGACTTGGTAAGACATGAGCACATCGGTGAAAGCTCTTGGCGAAGACAAAAAGTCTTACTAACTCGGTAAGACTTGGTGTGCTCGGTGTAAGGTCTCAGCAAAACATGAATGTCTTGCTGACTGTCGAGCATAGCGGTGTAACTTGAAGGCATCGGTGAGATGTCTCAACAAAAGTGTGTTTGTCTTGCCAATGGGAATTCTGATGTCGGTATGACGTCTCAGCGAAAGTGATGACTCTTGGTGACTTCTCGGTGTTCGATATAACATGAA
Source organism: Sequoia sempervirens (assembly GCA_007258455.2). Lineage (NCBI taxonomy): Eukaryota > Viridiplantae > Streptophyta > Pinopsida > Cupressales > Cupressaceae > Sequoia > Sequoia sempervirens. The sequence goes on along the minus strand of VDFB02260680.1, from coordinate 176,525 downwards.
GGCTTGAAGAGATGTCTTAGCGAAAGATGGTTGTCTTGCCGACTATTGCTCACATCGCTATGACTTTGGAACATCGGTATGATGTATCATCGTGGCCATTGTCTCGCCGATGAGAATACTGATGTCGATGAAACTTGTGATCATCAGAGTGATGTCTTGGCGACATGACGAAGTCTGAGTGATAGCTTTCTGGACTTGGTGTAACGTCTTTCCGATAGTGAAGACTCTTGGCAACAAAGATGATATGGGCTCTGTGGCATCGGGGAGACAAGGTTAGTGTCTCACCGACATGCGACATAGGTTGAACGCCCTTGACCGAGTGAAGACTATCCTACGTGGTGCGATTTGGACCAATCAGGGAAAGCAAGATGTGAACCGTTTGTTGAACCATTTATGTGTGGAAGCTGGAAAACAAAAGCACGAGGAAATGGAAACATCAAAGGATGCTGGGCTAGATGATTTGGTTGATCTGATCCTACAATTTGAAAACAATGACTTTATAGAACCTCTTGTGAACGAATGCATAGATGTATGCATTGGACGTTCTGTTAGAAAGAGGCTGAGAGGCTGATAAGCCAAGGAGCTGAAGAGCCAAGATCCAAAGAGAGAATGATAGAGTGAGGACCGAGTGGCTGGCCGAAAGGTCGAAGCCTTGAGGTCGAAGCAGAGGATTGAGAGGTAGAGTTAAGCGGTTACAAGACATAATAACCTGGCCAAAATAACCCTGGATAGAATAACCCGGTCACAATAACCCAGGGACAAAATAACCCAAGGTCATAATAACCCAAGCCAAAATAACCCATGGTCAGAATAACCCATGGACAAAATATCCCCGTAAGAATATAGAGAAAGGAATTTTTTTTTATAAATTACATGTATGTTGCTAAAAAAAATTTATTATTCAAATTTTCAATTAAAGTGTCAAATTATGAGTGATGCCTCTTATATAATCTAAAATGTTATGGTTGTCATAACCATCAACCAATCTTTTTAGTCTTTCTTTGAGTTCACGGTATTTTTTCTTGCTTGGTTGCCTAGTGTATCCAGCCATATATTTCTCTATTCTGTTCTCTTGGAGACTCTGTTCTTTTTTCACTACTTTGATGAATTTCCAGACTGAGTTGTGTGATGTTTGAAGCAATTCACCAAATCCTTTGTGTCATCCCTCAATAGTATTATTGGTTATGGGAAGATCATCTTGAGTAGCTGAATCGAAATTCCACATTGTGATTGGAAACTTGGGTGATCGTCTATTGCCTCTTCTGGTTAGTCTGCCAATCCATGTGTCTTCAAAATAATCAATTATGGGTTGCAGGGTTTCCTCATGTTCTATATAATAAGGAGATTGTTGAAGTGTTTCAAATGCATCAATTACGTCTATCTGAGGCATGAAAGCTAATGCGACAAGTTTCTTGATCTCATATGCAAATACTTCATTGGCATTGTAACCCATGGTCATTTTACTTCTTCTCCCCTTCTTCCTTTCTTTACTTCTCTTAATTCTACCACCTTATATATCTTCTTAATGCTTTTTCATTTATATCTTTTCATAATAACTCTTAATCAACTTATTCCCACGAAATTGCCTTTATTTTTATAATTATTTACCATTTTATAGGTTATTTAAGCATATTTAAGGTGTTTTAAGGCTATTTTAGGGGTATATAATGGATATATTGTCTAAAAATGACCTAAATAGCCTCTATGGTGCCTCACAATCATATTTATAATTTATTTTATGTCATTTCTAGTTTACTAGCTTGATCTAAAATGACCATGGGTTATTCTGTCCATGGGTTATTTTGACCACGGGTTATTTTGTCCATGGGTTATTATGACCTTAGGTTATTTTGTCCTTGGGTTATTTTGGCAGGGTTATTTTGTCCAGGGTTATTTTGGCCCGGTTATTATGTCCTGATACCGAGTTAAGCTGTAGGAACCTCTAGTGATCATGATTGCTTTGAGTGATCTCTCAAGAATAGTTTGCTACCAGTTGTATCCAGATGAACAAGATGTAATCTCTGGAAAGGCTAAGAGCTTGAAACTGTATTGTAACTGTCTATTGCTAAATAATACAAATGGCTCAAACTTTGGAGAGGGGTTTTTTATCCAAAAGGATTTTTCCCATGTAAAATCTTTATGTTTTGTTTTCTGTAGTATCTTTCATCTATGTTGTTGATTGTTGTTGAATTTACATGTGTTTCTCTCAGAAGGATTAATGTGGAAATAACTATGTCAATTTCCGCTTTAGGACATAGTTGTACGTGTCTTTGAGGAAACCTAATTGAAATTAAAGTTATCGAAGGCACTACTATTTGGAGTTTTCATAAGATGCACTCCCTTGATTTCCTTACAAGTGGTATCAGAGCCTTCTTCTGGTTGATGGTTCTGGATATTTCTCCTGTAAAGATTTCTTAGCTTGATGGGCTAGAAGAAATCTGGAGGAATGGACTAATGGATTGATCCTTTTGATGAGTGGAAGCCTTGTGGTATTCTGAGATAGCATGCAGCTTGAAGGATGGTTAAGATGGAAAATGGAGTTGATCATGTTGTGATCTATGTCCCCTGGCTGGTAGAGGTTTAACCTTGAAGTATGAGGTGGATTTTTCAGAGTGCTTATGCTAGGTGGTGGTTCCTGGTGTTGGAAGGCACTATTTCTTGTTAACCTCGAATGCTTGAAGGCTATGAAGTTAATCATTAGATGATTTGCAAGCTTCTGAAATAGCCTTTCTCTCTTTCTCGGATGCATGTACATGTTGGTGGTTTTAGAGTTGGTTTGAAAGGGACCTGGATTCTCCTGAATTGTTGTTTTCTTTTCTAAGGATGTTTTGTACTTGCATGGCTCTGTGGTTTTGTAGGTTTTACACAGTTAAGAAAAACTTGTGATCATGTGGAGTTGTTGTTAAGCTATTGTCTAGATATTGGCCTTTTGGGGTGTTGCTGGATGAGATAGTTGTAGGTCTGCATGGATGCTTGGTGCATGGCTTGAGGAGGTATGTTTTCTTCTCTGCATGGGAGTGTTGGTACGTGATTTTTCACTCAACATTCTTGTGGTGGTGCTTGTGGGTTCCTTGATTATGGTGCTTGTAGTGGACATGTTGGCAAGTTAGATCTAGTGTGATTTGGTGTTTGAGTCATGTTGTCTACGTGGTTATTCTCTTTGATATCTTAGTGTTGCAGTTTCCAATGCAATGATGGGTTTGCGCGTTTCTGTTGAATGGATCTACAGGTTGTGCAATGTTGTGGGCTGTCGTTACCTACATGTTTTCTATGAGACAACTCGGAAGTGGACTGTCTATATCAACGAGGTTGATTCATTGTTGGTACAAACTTGTTAGTTGGCCTTGTCCATGGTCACTTGTGCATTGGTGTGGTGTTTTGAGATGAGAGGATGGATACTTTTGAGTACCTATATAGTCAGTTATGGGAACCTGTAGCAAGTGGTCATGATGCTTGGAGAGCTTGGGTGTCATGTTTTAGTGGGAGCTCTAGCAGTGACTGTGGATTCATCACATGGTGGTGAATGGTCTTCTTTAGTTTTGTAGAAGGGTTCTTGCACTTTTGCATGGACATTATTTGAAGATGTGCAACATCTTGGAACCATGGAGGACGCTTGGAGTCTTTGGCAAAGGTGTTGGTGGTGTTTGATAGGTGATGTTGGTTTTAAGTCTATTTGTTGTATGTCATGGTATACTCTTGCTTGTACACTGGAGTTTTGGTAGTGTGCATTGTACTTGAGACAATGGAAAAGTCACCTGAGGCATGGGATCTCCTACGGGGATGTGTAGATCATGATGTCATGATATGTTCTTGATTTAGATAATTGGAGCTTTGACAGTGGTCTGGTAATTCTTTGTGTATTGATTGCTTTGATTACTTGCTTGATACTTCGTGTTAGTGCAGTAATGCAGTTGAAGTTTAGCATGAGATGATTGGTGGCTAGTACTCATGAATACATGAAGAATAAGGTGAGGCTATTTTTCTCTTGTGAGAGAAGTGTTGCTACTTGTTACTCTTGTTAAAGTTTTTCAGCAGAGAGTCTAAGAAGCCTACACCTTGGTTGAACATGAGTTCAATAAGAGACCTACGAGGAGATTTCTCTTGGATTAGTCATGGTGACTTGTATATGTTGAAGGAGTATTCTTGTTCCCACTCTTGGTATGCTCGACAATTTATCTGAAAGGTATTTGGTCCATTATATTTTTTAGATGTGTTTTATTAAGTTTACTTTCATGATATGGATCTTGAATTACTATTTAATGATTCTGGAAGATTCATAGTGGAAGTTGTACAGTTTCTTTTATCTCCTTATTGCTAATGAGAATTGGTAGGAGATGTTGTATGGGCTGATTTCCTGAAATGGGAAATGAACTAGTTTGATCTTCTTTGAGATGATTACATCCATGTTGGTTTTAAAGATGGTTTGATCTTGGTGATTGAATGGATGGATGTTATTAATGATTTCTTTTAGGATATGAAGAAGATCATTCTTGGCACAACTGGCTATTAGAAGTGTATGTAGGAGGATGTTCTACAGGAAGATGATGTGCAGAGTTTCTCTCTGTGGTTAGTGGTGAGAGAAAGGTTTCTTGTGGCAAGTTGTTGCAGGTTGTGCATATCATTGTGGTTTTTTCCTTGGTACTACAGGGTTACATTTTCTATGTGCTGTTATTGGTAGACTTGTTGATGCTTTTCAGATCTGGATTACTCAGGCAGTGGGAGTTTATGTATGTGTCTTGTCATCTTAGAGTGGTTGGCACTTGGAGCTTATATTTGCTGTTGATGAGTTGGTTCTGATTTGGCATAAGTTTACTAATGTTGATACCTGTTGAGGTATGTAAAATTGGATGGAATAGAACGAGTTGTGGGTGCTATTTTCAATTGCGTGGGTTTATCAGTTGGATGGAAGCAGTCATTTTGATTGTTGTTCTAACTAGTGTTTTTTATCTTGTTTCTGGAGGATGACTTCATGGTTGTGTTATGTTTGAGGCTTTGAAGTTGATATTGCTTCTATATAGCGTTTGAGCACAGTGAAGTGGTAATAGTATCTTGTTGGTGATATCACTGGGATCTTTTGCTTGTGTTCATTGGAATGGTGCTTATACACCTTGGCAATGTATCCTTCTTCCACAAGTGGCATGTTGGAAGATGACAAGATTGTTGCCTGGATGGTGGACATCTTGGATGTTGGAGCTGATTTCTTGATGGAGCATGAGAGCATGTTTAAGGTCTTTGTGGTTTCCTGGAAGGTTGTGATCGGTTGTTTTGTTGGACAGTGAGTTGCAGTTGGATGCCTAGTCTTTGTTGCAGATTGTCTTGTGGACTGTTATCTGTTGAATCATGTTGATTGGGTGTCTTGAGTATTGCGGGGTTTTGAACTGGTGGAGCTAGTGTGATCTTAGTTCCTGGTTGCTTTGAAGGTGCCTATGTGATCTTTGTCAAGTGGGAGATTGTTGGAAAATGTGCCTCAATCTCACAGGCTGAAACCTCTGAGAAAGCATGGTCACTATGACATTCATGGTGTCTGGTCGACTGCAGTTCAGTAATCTTATGTTTTGCTCATGTCGCTGTGACTGTGCTTTTGTCTTGCCGAAGGAGCCTATCGCTATGACTTGGTGCATTCGTTGTAACCCTTTGCCGAGTGGGAAAGTCTCAGCGATAGAAGGGTTTGTTATCGGGTGCCTAGCTGATGTCAATGTGACCTACGGCGACTAGATCATCGGTGTAACCCATTTGCTTCGATATGAAGTCTTAGCGATGGAGGGTTGTCTCACCGATATGTTTCCTACTGGAGCTGTCAGGGTAACTCAAGTGTGTCGGTATGTGGTCCTAGCGACAGGGAGATGTCTCACCAATTGTAGTCATCGGGGTGACTTGAACATTCGAGAAGATCTCTTGGTGATTGGGAGATGTCTGGCCGACTGAATACACTCGGAGTAACTCAAAGGGTCTCAAAGGGTATCGAAATGAAGTCTTGGTGATGGGCATGTGTCTCACCGACGGTGTGGGATATGTTCGGCATGACTCCTGAGCTCGGTATGAAGTCTTAGCGAATATGGAATGTCTCACCGACAGAAGACTTCAGGGTAACTTAATGAAGCTCACTGTAACCTCTTGGTGAAGGTCAATTGTCTTGCCGACTCGGTAAGACATGAGCACATCGGTGAAAGCTCTTGGCAAAGACAAAAAGTCTTACCGACTTGGTGTGCTCGGTGTAAGGTCTCGGCGAAAGATGAATGTCTTGCCGACTGTCGAGCACAGAGGTGTAACTTGAAGGCATCGGTGAGATGTCTCAACGAAAGTGTGTTTGTCTTGCCGATGGGAATTCTGATGTCGTTATGACCTCTCAGCAAAAGCGATGACTCTTGGTGACTGCTCGGTGTTCGGTATAACATGAAGGCTCGAAGAGATGTTTCAGCGAAAGATGGTTGTCTTGCCGACTATTGCTCACATCGCTATGACTTTGGAACATCGGTATGATGTCTCATCGTGGCGATTGTCTTGCCGATGAGAATACTGATGTCGATGAAACTTGTGATCATCGGAGTGATGTCTTGGCGACATGACGAAGTCTGAGTGATAGCTTTCTGGACTCGGTGTAACGCCTTGCCGATAGTGAAGACTCTTCGTGACAAAGACAATATGAGCTCTATGGCATCGAGGAGACACGGTTAGTGTCTCACCAACATGCGACATAGGTTGAATGCCCTTGACCAAGTGAAGACTATCCTACGTGGTGCGATTTGGACCAATCAAGGAAAGCAGGATGTGAACTGTTTGCTGAACCGTTTCTGTGTGGAAGTTGGAAAACAAAAGCACGAGGAAATGGAAACATCAAAGGATGTTGGGCTGGATGATTCAGTTGATCTGATCCGACAGTTTGAAAAGAACAACTTTATAGAGCCTCTTGTGAATGAATGCATAGATGTATGCATTGGACGTTCTGTTAGAAAGAGGTTGAGAGGTTGATAAGCCAAGTAGTTGAAGAGCCGAGATCTAGAGAGAGAACGATAGAGTGAGGACCGAGTGGCTGGCTGAAAGGTCAAAGCCTTGAGGTCGAAGCGGAGGATTGAGAGGCAGAGCTAGGCTGCAGGAACCTCTCGTGATCATGATTGCTTTGAGTGATCTCTCAGGAATAGTTTGCTACCAGTTTTATCTAGATGAACAAGATGTAATCTCTGGAAAGGCTAAGAGCCTAAAACTGTATTGTAACTGTCTGTTGCTGAATAATACAAATGGCTCAAACATTGGAGAGTGGGGTTTTTTATCCGAAAGGATTTTTCCCACGTAAAATCTTTGTGTTTTGTTTTCTGTAGTATCTTTCATTTGTGTTGTTGATTGCTGTTGAATTTACATGTGTTTCTCTCAGAAGGATTAATGCGGAAATAACTGTGTCCATTTCTGCTTTAGGAAATAGTTGTACATGTCTTTGAGGCAACCTAATCGAAATTAAAGTTACCGAAGGAACTACTGGTTTGAGTTTTCATAAGATGCACTCCCTTGATGTCCTTACAATATTTTTAGTCATTTGTCAAATAATGTTTAAAGATTCTCCATATTATAAAAATTGTAGAAGTTAATCAAGAAAGTTGTCAAACAACTTGTTAAAAAGTGTGATTAAGGTGCTTTGTCAATAAAATAATCAAAAGGTGGTTGAAAATAGTTGGTTTTGGTTGGAAATGTATAAATAAACCCTCCAAAACTCAAATTGGGGGTTTGAGACATTATTTTTGAAGTTGGATGAATGACAACCTCGAATTTTGTGTGCATTTCCTGATGTTTATGTTGTTTTCAGGCTGAAGTTGTGCTTTGTACGGCCTAGTATGGACTCAAATAATGGATTATCATATGTGGATGGAAATATATCTATTTATAGTTTCCAATTATTTTTTTATCATTGAATTTTATTAAGCTTTGTGGGAGATATGACTATTTTGGTGAGATTGCCCTATTCTAACAATATTGTGCAGAATTTACAGTCTGAAAAATGTGATGGTACGAAGTGTAAAGTCTATATTTTGGATCTGAAACCAATTGTATTTTTTTTCCATGTGAATCTACTTTCATTTGCTTCAAGTCTCATCAAATTTAATTAATATTTGAATAAGTTATGACCATTTTTGTGAGGGCAGGTCTGAACCCTACCCAGGGTTTGCAGTTTTGGAAAAAATGCAATAACTTTCTTTTCCACTATTGGATCTTCATAAAAATTAGAGGAAAGGTATATAACTATGTTTTATTAAATATCACTACAGTGATTGGTGTCATTATTTTTTTGCGGAAGTTATTAATGACTATCTGTTACGTTAAATTGTGGGCTGTCATAGTTATGTTTCCAATGTGATATAGAATGTCTAATAGCATGTGTTATACAAAGATTACTTTGAATTATTGTTGAAGGTTTGTGAGATATGTTATTGAATCCTCCTAGCTCTACTTAAATTGGTATCAAAGCCCAACAAGGTCTGGGTAGAGAAAGAGTTTGTGTTAGTGTGTGTTCTGTGTAGGTTGAGGAAAAAATCTGATTGCTTAGGTGAGGCAAAGTGAAGTGGAAGTAAGGAGATACTTGCTTGTGGAGATGGATTTTTTGAGAAGATGTTTGTAGGTAGAGGAGGAAAGGAAGATACAAGAGATGATTTAAAAAGATATACCTAAGTTAAAGCAAGAGATGAGGAGAAGAGAAGCAGAGTTCAATGATTTTTATGCAAAGTCCATGATGAGGATGGAACATTGGATCAAACAAGTAACAAGTTGGCACTTCAATATCAAGAAAAGAGTTACATGGCCCATTCAAGAGATAGAAAAAAGAATAAAAAGACAAGCAAGGACAACATCACATGAGGTAGAAGTAAACTTTGTTGAGAAAAGTGATATTCCAATTGTGTTTGAAGATGAACAAACTTCTTTGTTTGTTGATAAACATATTGGTGTTGATATTAATGATATGGTTGTTGGTAATCAAGTAGTTGATGCAATTGTTGATGAACAAGTAGAGAAGGTTGTTGAGGTTGTTGATAAGGTTGGTACTAATCCTCAAGATGTTTTTGATAATGACAATGTTGCATATTTGTTTGCTAATGAGATATATTCAGATTTTCAAGGATATGATGTAGGTTATATATGGTACTCTAATGATGAGAATGAAGATATAGATGATGCTACTGATGTTTATACACAAGAAATGGAGTTTTGGAGCCTAGAAGTTGAGAAGATAATGGAGACGAGATGGTATAAGATGAAGAGGAAGAAAGGACCAAAGAAGGTTGAAAATACAAACAAAAAAGTGCAAAGGAACTTGAAGATCAAGAATAAGACAATTCAAAGGGGCTTGAATTCTTTTCCCCCCGGGAGTTTGGTGCAGGAGCACTTGTTTGATTTCTTGCCTCCATGCATCCATTTGTAAATAGTTTCTCTATTTTGTGTATTGGGTCTTATAATAAGGTTTATCAAACCATTTTAGAGGTGTTTGAGTCTTATGAAGTCATATTTTAAGTCATTTGTCAAATAATGTTTAAAGTTCCTCCATATTATAAAAATTGTAAAAGTTGCTCAAGAAAGTTTTTAAGCAACTTGTCAAAAAGTGTCATTAAGGTGTTTTGTCAATAAACCAATCAAAAGGTGGTTGAAAATAGTTGGTTTTGGTTGGAAATGTATAAATACACCCTCCAAAACTCGAATTGGGGGTTGGAGACATTATTTTTTAAGTTGGATGAATGGCAACCTCAAATTTTGTGTGTATTTTCTGATTTTTACATTGTTTCCAGGCTGAAGTTGTGCCTTGTATAGCCTGGTATGGACTCAAATAATAGAGTATCATATATGGATGGAAAGATCTCTGTTTCTAGTTTCTAATTATTTTTGTCTCATTAAATTTTATTGAGTTTTGTGGAAGATATGAATATTTTAGTGAGACTGCCCTATTCTAACAATATTGTGCATAATTTACAGTCTGAAAAATGTGATGGTACGGATTGTAAATTCTATATTTTGGATCTAAAACCAATAGTATTTTTTTTCCATGTGAATCTACTTTCATTTTCTTCAAGTCTCATCAAATTTCATTAATATTTGAATAAGTTATGACCTTTTTGGTGAGGGCAGGTTTGAACCCTACCCAGGGTTTGCAGTTTTGGGAAAAATGCAATAACTTTCTTTTCCACTGTTGGATCTTCATAAAAATTCGAGGAAAGGTCTATAACTATGTTTTATTCAATCTCACTAGATATATTGGCATCATTTTATTTTTTTTGGAAGTTATTAATGACTGTTCGTTGCATTAAATTGTGGGTTGCCATAATTATGTTTCCAATGTGATATAGAATGTCTAATAGCATGTGTTATACAAAGATTTCTTTGAATTATTGTTGAAGGTTTGTGAGATATGTTGTTGAATATAACTAGCTCTACATAAAATTGGTATCAGAGCCCAGTAAGGTCTGGGTAGAGAAAAAGTTTGTGTTAGTGTGTGTGCTGTGCAGGTTGAGGATAAAAATTGATTTCTTAGGTGAGGCAAAGTGAAGTGGAAGCAAGGAGATACTTGATTGTGGAGATGGATTTGTTGAGAAGATGTTTCCAGGAAGAGGAGGAAAGGAAGAGACAAGAGATGATTGACAAAGATATACCTGAGTTAAAGCAAGAGATGAGGAGAAGAGAAGCAGAGTTCAATGATTTTTATGCAGAGTCCATGATGAGGATGGAACAGTGGATGACAAGTTGGCACTTCAATATCAAGAAAAGAGTTACATGGCCCATTTAAGAGATAGAAAAAAGAAGAAAAAGACAAGAAAGGACAGCAGAACATGAGGTAGAGGTAAACTTTTTTGAGCAAAGTGATATTCCAATTGTGTTTGAAGATGAACAAACTTCTTTGTTTGTTGATAAACATATTGGTGTTGATATTAATGATATGGTTCTTGGTAATCAAGTAGTTTATGCAATTGTTGATGAACAAGTAGAGAAGGTTGTTGAGGTTGTTGATAATAAGGTTGATAATGATAATGTTGTATATTTTTTTGCTAATGAGATATATGCAGATTTTCAAGGATATGATGTAAGTTATATATGGTACTCTAATGATAAGAATGATGATATAGATGAGGCTACTGATGTTTATACACAAGAAATGGAGTTTTGGAGCGTAGAAGTTGAGAAGATGATGGAGAAGAGATGGTGTAAGACGAAGAGGAAGAAAGGACCAAAGAAGGTTGAAAAGACAAATGAAAAAGTGCAAAGGAAATGGAAGATCAAGAAGAAGAAAATTCAAAGGGGCTTGAATTCTTTTCCCCTCAGGAGTTTGGTGCAGGAGCACCTGTTTGATTTCTTGCCTCCATGCGGCCATTTGTAAATAGTTTCTCTATTTTGTGTATTGGGTCTTATAATAAGGTTTATCAAACCATTTTAGAGGTGTCTAAGTCTTAGTAAGTCATATTTTAAGTCATTTGTCAAATAATGTTTAAAGTTGCTCCAGATTATAAAAATTGTAAAAGTTGCTGAAGAAAGTTGTCAAGCAACTTGTCAAAAAGTGTCATTAAGGTGTTTTGTCAATAAACCAATCAAAAGGTGGTTGAAGATAGTTGGTTTTGGTTGGAAATTTATAAATACACCCTCCAAAACTCGAATTGGGGGTTGGAGACATTATTTTTGAAATTGGATGAATGGCAGCTTCAAATTTTGTGTGCATTTTCTGATTTTTACATTGTTTCCAGGCTGAAGTTGTACTTTGTATGGCCTGGTATGGACTCAAATAATGGAGTATCATATATGGATGGAAATATCTCTGTTTCTAGTTTCTAATTATTTTTGTCTCATTGAATTTTATTGAGTTTTGTGGGAGATATGACTATTTTGGTGATACTTCCCTATTCTAACAATATTGTGCAGAATTTACAGTTTGAAAAAATATGATGGTATAGATTGTAAAGTCTATATTTTGGATCTGGAACCAATTGGATGTTTTTTCCATGTGAATCTACTTTAATTTTCTTCAAGTCTCATCAAATTTAATTAATATTTGAATAAGTTATGACCATTTTTGTGAGGGAAGGTTTGAACCCTACCCAGGGTTTGCAGTTTTGGGAAAAATGCAATAACTTTCTTTTCCACCGTTGGATCTTCATAAAAATTCGAGGAAAGGTTTATAACCATGTTTTCTTCAATCTCACTGGATCGATAGGAATCATTTTTTTTTTTTGTGGAAGTTACTAATGACTATTTGTTGCATTATATTGTGGGCTGCCATAGTTATGTTTCCAATGTGATATAAAATGTCAAATAGCATGTGTTATACAAAGCTTTATTCGAATTATTGTTGAAGGTTTGTGAGATATGTTGTTGAATCCTCTTAGCTCTGCATCAAATTGGTATCAAAGCCTAGTAAGTTATGGGTAGAGAAAGAGTTTGTGTTAGTCTGTGTGTTTTGCAGGTTGAGGATAAAACCCGATTGCCTAGGTGAGGCAAAGTGAAGTGGAAGCAAGGAGATACTTGCTTGTGGAGATGGATTTGTTGAGAAGATGTTTGTAGGTAGAGGAGGAAAGGAAGATACAAGAGATGATTGAAAAAGATATACCTGAGTTAAAGCAAGAGATGAGGAGAAGAGAAGCAGAGTTCAATGATTTTTATGTAGAGTCCATGATGAGGATGGAACAGTGGATCAAACAAGTAACAAGTTGGCACTTCAATATCAAGAAAAGAGTTACATGGCCCATTCAAGAGATAGCAAAAAGAATAAAAAGACAAGCAAGGACAACAACACATGAGGTAGAGGTAAACTTTGTTGAGCAAAGTGATATTCCAATTGTGTTTGAAGATGAACAAACTTCTTTGTTTGCTGATAAACATATGGTGTTGATATTAATGATATGGTTGTTGGTAATCAAGTAGTTGATGCAATTGTTGATGAACAAGTAGAGAAGGTTGTTGAGGTTGTTGATAAGGTTGGTACTAATCCTCAAGATGTTTTTGATAATGACAATGTTGCATATTTGTTTGCTAATGAGATATATTCATATTTTCAAGGATATGATGTAGGTTATATATGGTACTCTAATGATGAGAATGATGATATAGATGATGCTACTGATGTTTATACACAAGAAATGGATTTTTGGAGCGTAGAAGTTGAGAAGATGATGGAGAAGAGATGGTGTAAGATGAAGAGGAAGAAAGGACCAAAGATGGTTGAAAAGACAAAGGAAAAAGTGCAAAGGAACTGGAAGATCAAGAAGAAGACAATTCAAAGGGGCTTGAATTATTTTCCCCCCGAGAGTTTGGTGTAGGAGCACCTATTTGATTTCTTTCCTCCATGCGGCCATTTGTAAATAGTTTCTATATTTTGTGTATTGGGTCTTATAATAAGGTCTATCAAACCATTTTAGAGGTGTTTGAGTCTTAGGAAATCATATTTTTAAGTCTTTTGTCAAATAATGTTTAAAGTTGCTCTATATTATAAAAATTGTAAAAGTTGCTCAAGAAAGTTGTCAAGCAACTTGTCAAAAAGTGTCATTAAGGTGTTTTTTCAATAAACCAATCAAAAGGTGGATGCAAATGTATAAATACACCCTCCAAAACTCGAATTCGGGGTTGGAGACATTATTTTTGAAGTTGGATGAATGGCAACTTCAAACTTTGTCTGCATTTTCTGATTTTTAGATTATTTCCAGGATGAAGTTGTGCTTTGTACAGCCTAGTATGGACTCAAATAATGGAGTATCATATATGGATGGAAATATCTCTATTTTTAGTTTCCAATTATTTTTTTCTCATTGAATTTTATTGAGTTTTGTGGGAGATATGACTATTTTGGTGAGACTGCCCTATTCTAACAATACTGTGCAGAATTTACAGTCTGAAAAATGTGATGGTACAGATTGTAAAGTCTATATTTTGGATCTAAAACCAATTGGATTTTGTTTCCATGTAAATCTACTTTCATTTTCTTCAATTCTCATCAAATTTCATTAATATTTGAATAATTTATGACCATTTTTGTGAGGGCAAGTTTGAACCCTACCTAAGGTTTGCAATTTTGTGAAAAATGCAATAACTTTCTTTTCCGCCGTTGGATCTTCATAACAGTTGGAGGAAAGTTCTATAACTATGTTTTACTCAATCTCACTAGATTGATTGGCATCATTTTTATTTTTTTTGGAAGTTATTAATGAATTTTCGTTGCATTAAATTGTGGGCTGCCATAGTTATGTTTCCAATGTGATATAGAATGTCTAATAGCATGTGTTATACAAAGATTGCTTTAAATTATTGTTGAAGGTTTGTGAGATATGTTGTTGAATCCTCTAGCTCTGCATCATTTCTTTCTTCTTCAGCAGCACAAACCAATGGATTAACATGCCCCTGCATCAATCTGTGACCTTGGATATTTTTTCTAGTATTTATGGTTCCTAAGCCTGATGATTCATTGGGTAGATTTTCATCTTCAAAGTGACCCTAAGTACCAGTCAAAAATGAAGCAAATCCATCTTTTACAACTATTATCTCAGCTGATGCAAATGATCTATGTAGTGGATTTGATATTCTCAAAGACTCTACATTTGGAGTTCCTAGTGAAAGCAATGAAGGTTCTTTCAAGTCAAAGAGTTACTCAAAATCTAGAGTCCCCATTGAAATCTTTGATGCTTCTTTCAAATCAAAGGTATGTGAAAATTCTTAGGTGCCTCATATCTTTTAATGTTTCTAATTCAAGAGGATGCATGGGTTTGGGATTTAAAGCCCTCAAATGTGTGGAGGCATCCCCTATTCCAGAGTTTGGGGATGAAGTGCTGCAAGAAGAAAAACATTTCTCTTATCATGCTTTAATATGTTATTTTCATCAATTTTGGCCATCTGTGTCAGATTTAAACACCTAGATAAAGGAAAACTAGCCCCCCTTATTACAAAATGCTCCAAAAAAATTTCTCAATGCTCAGGGATTTTTTATTGCATCTTTTGATTCCACCAAAGAAAGGAACTCCATTTTATTTTATCACCATTGGTCTTGGAATCAATACTATCTTTTTCTCAAACCTTGGCACCTAGCCTTCAACCCTTCTTCTGAATCTTTCAACATCATGTCAGTTTGGGTTCAACTTCCAAATTTTCCGATTCAATTTTGGATCCATTCTTGTTTCAAATCTATTGGTAATTTTTTAGGCTCTTTCTTGTATGTAGATAAGAAAAATACAGATTTTTCTCATACTACTTTCGGTCGAATTTTAGTGCACTTGGATCTCTCCAGGGAACTTCCTGCTAATATAATCCTAAATGTTGTTGGTCATTCCTGGACTCAATTGTTGGATTATGAAGGTCTTCCCTTCCAGTACAAGAGATGTTTTGAAACAGGTCATATGGTTGCAACATGTCACATGAAAAATAAATCAATTAAAAAACATCCTTCATGGTGGAAATATGTCCTCTCAAAGCCTCCTCCAACTGGGTAGAAAGTAATCGACTCTTCTACTTTAGCAGTGGATCTTTCAGCAAAATCGGATGTGAAGGATGTCCCCTTTTAGCAAGATCAGAAAAATTCCTCTCCACTTGGGCTAAAATCTACTTCATTTGTGGTTCCAACAACAAAATATGGTGTGAAGCTTATCACTCTTCCACAAGATCAGAAATCAAATAGGCCTGAGGCTCATGAGAAAGGTGTGGAATAAAAGAATCATGCAAAGGATTGGAATCTAGACATTCCATGAAGTAAAACTTCATCTTTAGAGATGGATTCTATGGACAAACATTGTAAACTTGTGTAGGAATGGAAGAAACCTTATTTCAAATTGTCTCTAGCATCTGACTTTTGCTCTCCTATTCACATTGAATGGGATTAGTTTGTAGCATTTATAGAACTTTCTCTATTTATTGCTAGATGATGTTTCCTGGATTTTCTTTTGTATCTTCCTTTTATATATTAATATATTATATATAGGTGTTATGCCTTTTACCTAAAAGAAATAACCAATTATAAATGTAGATAACAAAAATAATGAAATGAGTTTACATAAAACACACATATTTTAATGTGGTTAACCCAATATGGGATATATCCATAAAATAACCATCCAATATTTTATAATATCCAATAAAATACTAGCTACATACACTCACATCACTATCTATAGCTATGTGTGTATGACCTAAAAAATGATTATAAACAAAATTAAGAGAGCTCAAAATGCTTTAGCAAAACTAATATTTACAAAAGTTAATTAACTGATGAAAATTCATTTAATGGTTTGTTACAAAACCCCCTTCAACTATTTTCATATTAAATAAGAACTTCATTAAAAATACCTTACTTTAAGCTGAGGGATTTTCATATAATTTTTCCAAAATTTACATCAATTCATCTATTATTTTAACTTTGGATATATTAAGCATCACAATCGATGCCAAGCACAACTGAATACTTCCCAATGCCTTTCTGTCTAGAATTTCCCATTCTTCATCTAACATTGATGATGGTTTCTTTACTTTCCCTTGCAATGACCACCACAAATCTTTCTGATACAAGTAAGCTTTCATCTACATTTTCTATAACTGATAATTCTTACCACTAAACTTTTTGACCATTGATTTTCTTTCTTCATACATTGCTCCCACTCAAACTTGAATCTCTCCTATCAAATGACCAAACAAATCTTCTTTGATACCAATTGTTAAGCTTTACCAATAGGATGGAGCAATTAAATAACCAATTATAAATGTAGATCATAAAATAATGAGATAAATTACACATAACACAAATATTTTAATGTGGTTAACCCAATATGGGATATATCCATAAATAACCATCCAATATTTTATTATATCCAAAAAATACTAGCTACATAAACTCACATCACTATCTATAACGTTGTGTGTATGACCTAGAAAATGATATGAACTTGAATGATAAATAACAAACAACAACAATTCACAATCAAATTCGATAAAGGATCACACCAATGAAGCATAAATTAAATCATAAAATATAAATACTATAAACCTGAGTGACCTCTTTCCTAAGCTTCATTGTTCTCCTCTTTGCACTTTGGAGAGGTGTAGTGTTATTTTCTCTAAGATTTTATAGCATAAAGCACTTTAAAATATAGTTTATTTTCCATGATGAGAGAGATAATTGATGAATGATGGGCTTGTTTTATAGATTTCTTGATATCAATCAACAGTTGAGATTGGATGAGAGACTAAGAAGATCAATGGCTCAGAGTTGATGAGGAGTTATTTGATATCTTGATTGTAGCTAACTAATCATATGGATTAATTAAGAGGATTGATTGGAGTGATACCTAAGATTGACAGTTAGTAGAAAAAAATGATTTCTCAGTGAACTCGAAGTGAGTGGGAGTGAAGTAGAATTGATTAAGGAGTAGATTGATAGTAAGTCTCAGTCAACTAATGAGGTGAAAATGCATGGGTATTTAATTACTAATTACATATGCAAAAATGGAAATAAATAAAATAATTAATTTTATTTATTTTAGAAGAGGATAATGTTGAGAGAAATAGTTGGATAAATTAAACAATTAAAAACAATTATTTAATTTGAGAAGTGGGAAATGGGAAACAAATTAATTAAATAATAATAATTTTTTTAATTAATCTAGGAAAGAGGAATAATTAGTAGATCAATTAAATAATGCTAATTATTTAATCAATATAGAGGAAAAGTGATGAAATAGATAATTTAATTAAATAATGAAATGATTTAATTAAATGAAAAAGACGGATTAATGATACTTAATGATGGAGAATGATGATGTTTTGGAAGAAATATGTTAGTCAAATTTAGGTGTCTACAACATGTATGTGCTCATATTTTTTTCCTCAATGCTACAACACAATGTGTTGTTGCATATTCATACACATTCTCACCCCCTGACTCTTCATCTTCCACATTCACAAATCAACCAAGAAACAACACATTTTTTATAGTTATAAAACTATTTTACAAACAATTTGTTTTAGACAATTAACAAACTATTTTTCAATCAAATTTATTAAATTGGTTACTTTACTAAAAATATTATCACAGAGCATGATCAGGCTCCATATGCCAACAAGTTTTATATAAATTCCAACCCAAACTTAATCAATTGAAAAGCTACTACCTTGCATATTTAGGTCATGAAAATTTTACTAGCTACATGGCTTTGATTCATTCTTGGTTCTCAACAAAGAATTCCCAATTTTGGATTAATCTCATCCTATGTGCATATTGGGGCATAGTGGGGAGATAAATACTCATAGAAAGTGTAAGGATACACAAATTTCTTGAAGGCCATGATACAATATTTTTTACAAAAACTTAAAACACTTTTGTGATACTTCAATAATAGGCCATAGGAAAATAGTATATATTTTTACTATTATAATTTGAAGTATTGGTTTTAGTAAAAAAATAATGGTGTATTATCAATAGTATTTGACAACCTTGTAACGTGTCTTGTAAAAATGTACATGTGTATTTCCAGTGCATGATTGATGGTACAAAGTTCTTGAAGGCCATGATACACATTATTTTATACAAAAATCAAAACATGTGATATTTCAATAATAGGCCATAGGAAAATAGCGTATATTTTTATCATTATATTTTTCAAGTATTGGATTCAGTGAAAAATTAAAGGTGTATTATTAGTGGTATTTGACAACCTCATATCCTATCTTTTCAAAATTTAAATGTGTATTTGGAGTGCATGATCAATAGTACCTGACACTCTAATGGTTTGTAGAAGATAAGTTCACATTAGAGTGGGAATTCTCAAACTAAGCATCAAAGACAAATTTTCTAAGTAGCAAAACTATTGGAGGTTGGAGGACATTCAATTACCACTCATAAGTTACTAGTGACAATTTTGTGCCAAAATGACTAAATCCAATATTGGTTTCTAGGTGGCAATTGTAACCATCTTCTATTATTTTTATCAAAGTGAAAATGATCTATAATGATGGCTACATACATGAAAACAAGGACTTAATCCTCAAAATAATTTATTTTTTATTGGATGTGTTTGTCCCCATTCAAAAACTAGGTAATTATGATTGTAAGTGTGTGTCCCATATCATAATTTTAGAGATATCAATCACAATGAGAATCGCAAACCACTTATCCATTTATCTTGTTAGGAATGTTTTGGATAAAAGGGATTTAAGAGGATCAAGTTTGTAATGGTTGATCATTAAGAATATGGTTATTTAACTCGTGGAATGCAAAGAAAATGATTAAACATGCCCTCCATAGGTGTACAATTAATTTCATATCCTACCAAGGTTTGGCTTATATAGTAGACAAGTATTTTTCATCCTTGTTCATCATGTTATGCTAGAAGATTTCCCAAATCAACATATGTAGCTAAAATATAAATGATCAAATGTTTGTTTGATATTGGTACTATGATAACTAGTGGATTGACAAGGTATTACTTAATTTGATCAAAATATTGTTGATATGACTCATCCTAAAGATAGCCCACACTTTTCTTCATGATATGTTAGAATTATTGGCATTTATCTACAAGTTAATAAATGAATCTACATATGGCCTAGAGTTTTCCTTGAAGAAAAAGAGTTTCTTGAGGTTATATGGTTGATGCATCTCTATGATTACTTTGAATTTGTCAAGATCAATTTCTATAACTCCTTTGCAAATTATGAAGCTCAATAGTTTTCTAACTCTACACCAAAAACACACTTTTAAGGATTAAGGTGGACCTTACATTCTTTGATTCTTTGAATGACATAATGAAATATTATAGGATTTTTTGTTCTAGTTTTTCACTTTCCTAATAAACATCTACTTAATCTTCAACAATATTATTAAGAATATCATGTAATATTTTTGTTATTTATCATTGATAGGTAGCCTTGACATTGTTCAAACCAAAGGAATAATTTGATAATAAAATGTTTCCCAAGGAGTAATGAGATCTATTTAATTATTTTCCTCATGTACTTTTAATTTAGTTGTAGATAGAAAGGATATCCAGGAGTGAATTTTTTTTATATCCTATTGTAAGATTGGTTTTCATGTCAACATTAGGAATGAGAAAATCTTATTTTGGGAATGTCTTGTTAAGGTTACAAAATCATGCATACATAAATACCTTTATATTTATTACTCGTGGGAACAATGTTTGAGATATAGTTTGAGTAATTTCTTGGATGTTCACTAAACCAACCTCTAGAATTTTTTGTAACTTCTTTTTCAAGGAAAAATGTCTTGGAATCAATTCTTCTCAACTTATATTTTACTAGTTTGGAATAAAGGTGCACAACAAGATAGGGAACCATTAGTGATGGGTCTAACCTAGACATATTAGAATATGACTAGGAAAATATTTCTATAGACTCTTTGAGTATAGTAGTGATAATATCCTTCTCTTTAGGATCTCAAGTCATTGTGATTTGGGTGATCTTTCAATATTCTTCTATGTCCAACTTGAATTCTAAGATTTTTCAATCAAGGATGGAGATCTATCTTCCCACTACATGGCTTAAAGGTGAATGTTGAGCTACTAATCCATCAATTACCCAAAGGATTTTTCACCAATGTATACATCTTCTTTTTCTAGATTTTCTAGATTTTCAAATTTTCTTTGTTAACTTTTTTTATTTTTTACTAAAGAGATTGATTTTCCCAAAGGTAGGAAGATGTATAAAGTTTGAATTCAAAAAGTTCTTGTGGTCCCTTGGTGGAATGTTACCTTGAAGTACTATAAACTCTAGAAATTCCTCCTTTTTTTTAAAATAATACTTAATCTTGTTCATCCTAATCAATAAGGTTAGGATATTTTAGGTCAAGGTTAATGGAAAATGTAGCATTTACATCATAAAGGTGAATTATGGAAAGGTATTCATAGGGGCAATATAATTTTGTTGTCGTAATATTTTCAATGTCAATGGAACTATCTCAAATGATCATGTAAGTTTCACTTGTATTGTTAGATTACTCATCATAGGGCATGCATCCTAATCCCCTAGTTGCTACATTATCCTACAAACAAACAAACACACACACACACACACACACATATATATGTTCAATAATTACTTGTTAATGAATTCTAAGGAATTTTTCTTTATATTTCAAGTTCTTAAATATCTTATTTTCTATAGGATAATAATAATTTCTAAAATAGGAATTTTCTTATAGGTCCAAAAAAATTGAGTCTACAATGATTTCATCTAATCGAAAACTACATATTGTATGAAGGTAGTGTAACCATATTGAATTGAAACCTTTATATTATATTTATTCATGTTAAGATTACCATGAGAGCAAGGTAATAGAGAAAATTTTCATTTATTAAAAGTATATTATATCTCATATTGTCCACAACCTTTGTCAATATTCTTAATGTGGGATTATGGTTGTAGATTGGTTGATTTGGACACAAGATTATTAGGATCTATTTAGGATGATGAATGTTTGGGTTTAGGAGTTGAGGTAACTTTAGCAGTAGGGGATGATTAGATTTTCAAAATAATCCTTCCAACATTATATAATATAAACAAGGTTAAGGATTAGTGAGGATGTATTTTTCCATTCTCAAGAGAAGAAATTTGATACATTGATTAAAAATGGACAGTAGAAATTATATTGTGTGGATCCAAGGATGCATAATGAGAATATTATATGGGAGATCAAGATCAATGAAATATAATAAGGCTTATTGATTAACTATCCTAAATTCATTTGGTAGAATTATTTTCCCAATGAACTCATGTTTTACATCACTATAATCCTTGATAGTGATCATCTGTTGATCTAAGGAATCTTTTGTATATCCTAGATGCTATATAAACTTCAAAGTACAAATATTTAAATCAAATACAGTATCCAACACTGATTTTTGGGATGATCCCTAGTCTACTTTGACCCCTTTGTCGGCCTCAGATAATCTTCAATTGATTAGAGGAAGATTGAAAAGAGAAATTGGGAAAAAAGTTTCTAATTACCTTGAGTGGGATGGAGGACAACCCAGATGGAAAAAAATTCAAAGACTCTTAATAATGTTGTTGTTAGATGAAATAGACAATAGGATTGGGATGATGCAATTGAGAAATTTATGAGACAAATTGAAATCTTGATATGTTTTCAAGAAGCATTTCAGATGGGTGGATTTGGAAAAAAACTTCTAGAGGTAGTTTTTTGGTCAAATCTGCTTATGAGTCAATGATGCAGCCGACCATGATCCTGGGCTCTTTTGACTAGCTTAAGGTATGGAGGAAGAACCTCATTCTGAAAATTAATTTCTTCTGGTGGAAATTTATACATGGTAAGATCCTCACGATTGATAATCTTAAGAAAAGAGGCCGGTACCTTGTGAATAGGTGTAGTCTAGCAATGAAGAAGAGGAAAATATTATGCATTTGTTTTTTCAATGCTCCCATGCCCGTGATGTTTGGGGTTTTTCTCTTAATACTCTAAAAGTGGAGTGGGTTTTTCCTGATAGTATTCAACTGTTTGTTGAAGGATGGAACTTTTTCCCTTATTCCCACAATATAATTTGTGATCTGTGGGGACAAACTCCACCATTTTTGGTTTGGGGATTATGGATGGAGAGGAATAACAGAGTGTTTAGGGAGATAACTGTTGGTGTAATTAATTATTTAATTGCACTTGCATAAGTTTACTTAGGTAATATTTTAATTCCTAGGTTTATTGTTGTCATCCTTATCTTGTTGAGCTATCTTGTTGCTAAAGATAAGATTAGGGTTTTGCATACATTGCTTTTATAAAGAAAATCATCTCATGTAATTATGAATTCTTGAATAATATTATTTGCACATCTTCATGCAAATCTCTTGCTTTTTCTATTTTTCTCTTCTATGGAAGGCTTTTCTGTTTTACATGTCTGATCTTGGTTTCTAACATGGTATCAAAGCCTTGATATGTAGCGCCTTCTCATATTTTTGGAGAAAATCATTGCAGAGTCATTCAGGATTCCTCGAGGGTATCATGCCTTGAGTTTATTCATGCAGCATCTTGGATCAAATCGGGTTTTTCCATTGGATTCAGAGCACTGGAAAAAGTCAAGATTCGCTTTTATATTTACTAATTTTGGTCATCATTCGCCAGATCCATGAGGGTTTGAAGCTGGGTGATTTTTTGGAGCATTTCGGGCACAAACGGAGGTCACCATTGTGTTCGTAGCGGCCAAAAACCCTAAGATCACCCTTTGTTTCATCGATTTTGGTGAAGTTGGTTTGGAAGGAAAAAATATTTTCCTAGGAGCCCATACGGCGTCCCCAACATGCAGTTCAAGGCAAAAAAAAGTTAAAAAAATAAAAAAAATATTGATTTTTGTGCAAAAAAAAAGCCTCCCGTTGAAAATGTGAGCACCGCCAAGTGGCCACCCACTGACCATCATGCAGCCACCAGAGGTCCACCTAGCTCGGCGGCACCACCTCCTCCACCACGGGCACTCTGCGCTCAGCCCTCACGGGCAGTTACACTGGGTCGCAGTCCTATTAGGGACCAAGGGCCCGCGCTAGCCCCCGGGCTCCTCCTGAAGAACCCGTTGGTCATATGGATGACCAGGGGCTCCGTCCCAGCCCCCAGCCCGCTAGCCCCTGGTCGTGCACAGGACCAGGGGCCGAAATTTTTTAAGTCCCCTGGGCTGAGTACAGGCATTATTGGGCCTTTTGGAGAAACTTTCACAAAAACAGGCATAACTTTCTCATACGGTGTCATTTTTGCACAAACGAGATACTATTGGAAAGCTGGTTCCAAAACCAATCTAATGGTGAAGGTATTTTTTCCAGATTTTTCTTCAATTATATTTTGTAGGTCTTTGAACTCAGATGAAGTTTTTTTGCTTCGGAGGGCATATCTTTTGACTCGGTGATCCTTTTTTTACCATTCTCGCGGCATTGGAAAGCTGGTTTAGTCCTCTACACAGATCTGAGGTCCATTTTTATCACAGAGGTATTTGTGAACTTTTGTTTGTACATGCACTCATTCTTGTTTTCTTGCACTAGGTTTGCTTTTTCTCTCTAGTTTATGCATGTTTTGCATTCTCTCCTTTTGCAATTATTGGGTATTGTAATAAATGAACTAATATAAAGTTCCATTAGGGGGTTTCTTATATAATAATTTTATTAGAGTGTAGTTGCACTTTGATCTCATCTTGATTATTGATGACAACTCACATGGGTTGTATCTAGTTTCTTAGTTTCTTTTGGCCACATCTTGCTCTAGCTTGACACATATCAGATTCACATCGGTTCACACTTTAGATTGAGAGCCTATGGTTAATGATTTGCATTGGGTCACATCTTAGTTTGAGGGCCACTAATTTTTTGGTTAATGTTCTAGAATATTCATGGTACTTATTCATATGGAAGAGTTTTAGTCACAAGTTTGGCATCGACATCGAGATACATAGCTTCTAGATTCTTTCATCATATCATTCCCTCTTATGGGGGGCATAATTTTATCTACTATTGCTTCAGAGATTCCAGGGTTGTTCCAGTTTGTGAGTTTTCCAGTGTTCCATGGCATCGAGTCTGTTGTTGCATTATTATGATTCCGCCTGAGTCCTTTAGTGACTCTCATTTGGTTTCTTGTAAATAGAATTATGTTTCCTTGCTTTTCGGATTTTGGTTCCAATGTTACTCCACAGTGTTCTTCTAGCGCTTCTTTGCAGTAGGTCATCGCATTGTAGGGGGGGTTTTGTCCCACTAGGTTTTCTTCTCTACTTCATTCATTGCATTTGTACATGGGTACCTGATCAGGACTTGTTGTTGGGACCCATTCATGCTTTCTTGCATTCATGTTAGTTTTAGGTGCATGCTTTTTTAGTCTCCCTAAGTTGCACTTATGGGGGGGTGTTGGTGTAATTAATTATTTAATTACACTTGCATAAGTTTACTTAGGTAATAATTTAATTCCTAGGTTTATTGTTGTCATCCTTATCTTGTTAAGCTATCTTGTTGCTCAAGATAAGATTAGGGTTTTGCATACATTGCTTTTATAAAGCAAATAATCTCATGTAATTATGAATTCCTGAATAATATTATTTGCAAATCTTCATGCAAAGATCTTGCTTTTTCTATTTTTCTCTTCTGTGGAAGGCTTTTCTGGTTTGCATGTCTGATCTTGGTTTCTAACAACAACTAGAACTAGTAAGGAGCTATGCTTAATTGTGAAAAAGAAAATTCAGGAAAATATGGAAATTTGTAAGTATAAGCAGGCTAAGAAACATCCAACTCAGTAGGAATTAAGCATAAAACAACAATGGGAACTCTCTCATGACTTAAATAATGTTAACTGGTTAAAAAAAATTATGAGAAGAAGCACAATCTGGATTCCCCCAGATCTAGGATGGGTGAAATGTAATTTTGATGGATGCTCAAAATGTAATCCAGGAAGGGCTGTTGCTGGTGGAGTGATAAGAGATGATAAAGGAGCTTATCTGATTGGGTTTAGCAAAGGTTTAGGAACAAAAACCAATAACTTTGTTGAGGCTTCAGCTGTTTGGATAGGAGTCAGACTCCTCAGGGAAAGGGGATATAATAAGATCATTGTGGAAGGCGATTCGAAGTTGATAATAGACTACTTCAATAGTAAGGCTAATATACCATGGGAAATTAAAGATACGTTGGAATACTGTAAGAGCATTTTGCAAGAAATTTAGAGTGTTAAAATTTTCCATACCTTAAGGGAAGGAAATAAAATGGCAGATGCGATGGCCAATATTGGGGTTAATGAAGAAAATTTAATAATGTGGGACTTCAAGGACTTGCCGAATCAAATAAAGGAAATCCTTGCTAAAGATAGACTTGGAGAAAAATATTTAAATAAAGACTAATGGAGGGGGATTGCTTTATTATGAAAATGAGTAATGGGATGCTAAGGATAATTAGGAGGTGGTCCCCATGGATGCGTGCTGGCATGTTGAGTGGGAGATGCCATAGGAATAATTCAAAAAGATCATTAAACCTCGATAAAAGGATTTACAAGCGTGGGAATGGTCACCCAGATGGCGAGGATGAGTACCGGGAGAGAGAAAATTTAAATTGAGAATTAATTGGCATGTGGTGTAATCGAGGAATAGATCTCCGATGTGACAGATGGAGAGTTATTGGTAACAATAAAAAAAGGTGAAATAAAACAAAGGAAATTATTACTCGGAAGGGAGGCAGAGTTCCCATGCATAATAATGATCGTCAGCGAAAAAGTGGCAAGTGTGAATCGCTTATGAAAAATAGAAAAAACCCTAATCCATTTAATTTTTAAATGTATAATCATAGAGTTTCCATTCGAACTGAGAGTGTGGAAATACCAGTGGCAAGTGTAGAGGACATAGAAGGTAAATGGAGTGAGTTCTTGATTGTTCCCAAAAATTTCCATAGTTCAATCAATATGGGCGGTCCTAGGAAGCGGACTGAACAACAAAAATTTGACTTGCTTCGCAATAATGAGGAGCTCTGGAGTCTGTTCGAGCAGGCGGGTTTCACCCATTATTTTGCTGCTATGGAGGGGTATAATAAGAGGCTCAACTACAAGTTCACCAATTCATGGAGAGATGGAGAGGTTACTCTGGGAGGGTGTCAATTCAAAGTGGATGCTAAGTTGATTGCAGACACAACGGGCTTGGCGTATGAAGGCATGAAAATTGCCAAGGTTAGTAATGGTAAATATTAGGATTACTTTGAAAAGTTTTTCTAAGGGAAAGAAAAACCTAAAAGGTTTCAAAATGGTTATTCTAGGGTTAAGCTTCCTCCTCCATACCATAATGTCTTCTTTGTAGTGATGAAATATTTTACCCTTGAAATGGCCATGTGGAAGGAGTTACTTGCGGTCACTCCTAAAAAATGAAAAGATGTCTTGATGGAGTTGGGAACCAAAAAAAGGAGAAGGTTGATATTGAGGGAATTAGGTGAAGAAGTGGACACCATAACTATCCCCGATGATAACAAGATGGAGGGCTTTCACCAGGATGGTAGAAGGTCTAAAATATTGGAAATGGCGGCATCTAAAGGAAATGAGAAGAAGAAAAATGATCAAACCCTGGAGGAAAAACTCCAAAGTCCTCCAGAAAGTGTTGAGAAACAAGAAGACAAGGAAATTGATTCCTCAACCGAAGAAATTCTAGATAGCCTAGGGGATGAGTTGACTAAAGAAGAGGATTTGAGGGTGGAAAGTGAAGGAGGTAAGGGTGATGAGGAAAGGGAGGAGTCACAGTGGGAAATGGTTTAGGATGAGGAGGAAGCAAAAAAAGACGGAGCAGGGGATATTAATAGAGAGGAAAATGAAGATGTTGAGGATGTGAATGGGAGATTTAATAGTATGGAGGAGAGAATGAAAATTCTGGAGCAGAAGATTCTTGAGAAAGTGGAGGAAGGTAGAGTCCAAGCCCTGGAAAATCTGATAAATGGAATAATTGAGGACAAACTGAAAGTGTTGGAGAAATGTGTACAAACAAAAGGAAATGCCCATAAGATTCATACCCTGGAAGAAGCTATCAAGAATGTGTACATGGTAGTGGATGCTGTGATGAAGAAAGTCATTATGGCCACTATCTCGGGGATGGGAAAAATTAAGAAATAGTAGAAGAAGAAGGCAGTGGGTGATGGTGAGGACCTTGCAGATAAGATGGAGCGGAAGGCCACGGTGAATGGTACTGTTGAAGACCTAGTCAAAACTTGGAAGCTGATTGAAGATGCATAGCCTGGTTGCTCGATTGTGCTGGTTTCTTTGGTTATTTTATGTTTACTTTTCCTATGTTTTGGTCTGTTGATACTGGTTATGGCCATTGAGGTCGAAACTTTAATCTTTTTAATGTTATGTATATTCTAAGTAGGAACTATATGATGATTATCTATAAGCACTATAGATGGTTAAGCAGGGATGCTACTACTGATAGCCTTAGGTTTTTTTATCCCTTTGATAGAACTAAAATGTTTGATAGAAAAGGGATTGGTTAAGCTTTTTGGCTAGGGAATTGGGAAGTCTGGTGAGCTTCCTATTTTTTGTTGTTTCTCACCATTGGCTGTGCTATTCTTGTTGTAATTTATATTTAGGTCAAGGCCCTTTTTCCCAGCTTAATCAATCAAAAACATCACCCTGTTTATTTTATGTTTAGCAATATAGACTTCAATATATAGGGTGAAGTTGTGAGATGGACCTATAAATGGTATGCTATTTTGAATAAATATAAGATGATGGTTTGAGGATAGGTGACCTATAAGAGCTTGAAATTGAGAGATATCAATATCATTTAGGACTCTTGACTTTCAAAATACCCTATATATTATTTCCTTATGAATATTGTGTTGCAAGTATGCTACAAGTGTTATCATTGATGTCAACAGTATGGAGATGGTTGGATATGGAGATTGATGGAAGCTTGTGTATGCTATAGATGTTGTCATTGATGTATAGTGTGAAGAGATAGTTGAGTAGGGAGAATGATGAAGATTGATGAGCATAATAGTATATAGTGATTGTTATTGATGATAAACTATTTATAGATGCAAAAGTGTTGGCCTGGAGAAGATTTAGATATTTGCTTAAGTCTAGAGTATAGTTTATTAGTGATCAAAGAACCAATATTTTGGTCTGTGTTGCTTTACCATGAATAATTTGGTTATGCTCTTTTGAGGAAATGATGGTTATGTTGGAAGATTCTAAATACAAAGTTTCATGATCTGATGTCTTTCACAATCAAAGATAATAGTGACAAAGTATTGGTCTAGAAATAACAATGTACCTATAATGGAGTGTATGATTGGAATGCTTTGCATTCCCCTATAGATGAATGTTTTGATATGAATATTTGTAGAAGTATTTGAGGATGCATGTAGTATGGTTTCTCCAAGTGGAATTTTTTCTGGTTGTTCGCGCTTCAAGTTGTGAGTGAACAAATGGTTCGTTCTATTGTTACTTCACTAGTGGTGCTGAACTAAGTATTTTGGGTTGTGAGGAGATTTAAGTAGAGTTTGGAGTGGAATTATGGGAATAATTATAGGTCATGCCAACCTATCTTAATGTGTTATATGCTTTGGTTCCCTTTGCGAGGCATGTATGATTGAGTTTTGATCTAACAGGATGAAGTGTTGTAAGGTACATGTTTTGGGCCGACCTAAGTGATGTTTTGGTTGGTTACAACATATATACAAGGTTAATTCCTTATGTGAAGTAGTAATTGAGATGCAAGACAATTAAGTGTGTGCGAGTTTCAAAGAAGAGAAGTGTGAATTCTTTTTGAGGTGAAGAATTAAGTATGTTAAATTAGTATTATGAGCTTCAGTGGAACTATATATTCAACATAGATTAGATGCATTATTAGTTGTCCATATATGGTAGTGAGCACCTTTCTTCTATCTCTTTCTATTCTGGGTAGTGATCCCTTTGGTAGTGAGCCACTGATAATGAACATTTCTTTCTTTTTGACAGTGAGTCCTTGGACAATGAGTCCACCAATTGTATCAAAATTTGTAACCAATTACAATATCTATATTGTGAGCTAATACTAACCTTGGTTTTTCCATGTAAATATGGTGTTCTTGTGTTCTTTGATGTGATACTTGATTTCTATGTTCCTTCGATTATTTCAATATTAATGTGATGCATTGAATGAATTTTTAAGTTATTAAGAATATTGATCACCCACCCTCTCAGTATTTTGAGTGTTCAAAAATTGGTATTAGAGCTTGGTTCCTTTAATTGGCTTGACTGTTGAGGTAGTTATTAGAGTTGAACACATGAATACAAGGAAATATCCTACTCCTTTGGAAGAGATTATCCTTGAAGTATTTATAGTAGAAGATTGCATGGTGGACATGGAAGGAAAAATCAATTAGCTCTTGATGATTTGGATAAAGAAAAAGCTAAGAACAAAGATTTGAAAAAGGATCTTAGTGATATAGATGAATACATTAGGAAGTTGAGAGAGAAACTCAAGAAAGCTACAAATAGAATCAAGGAAACAAATGAGAAGCTTAAGAAATCCAATGAGACTATCACCAATCTGAAAGTTCAAGTTGAAGAAGGTAAAAGAGTTGAAGACTGCTTGAATGTCAAACTGAAAGATAAATCTATAGAATGTTCAAAGCTTGAACAAGAGATTGTTAATTTGAGATCAGATTTGGACAAAGCAAGGATTCAAGAAGAAAAATTCAAGAATATTTCCTCACTACTTGATGAGATGATTGTTGGACAGAAGGGTTCTAAGGACAAAGAAGGATTCGGGTTTTAGAAAGGTGAAAGTTCAAAGGTAGATCAGAATCCAAATAATGCTAAAAAGAAAGATGACAAGAAGGGAAATGTTAGATAGATCTAGAACCAGAAGAAAGACATCAAGAGACCACCTATTAGACAACCAAATGCATAAAGGTACCCATCTTTTAATGGTTATTGTTATTAATGCAATAAGTTTGAGTTCATAAAGTTGTAGAATGTAGAAGCGGAATGAATCAGAATGTTCAATCATTTCCCAATTAGTGCTATACATGCAATAGATTTGTTCATAGAGCTAGTGAATGTAGAAAAAAAATAATGAATGGCTATAATGGCATGATGTTTTAATATTTCAATGGCTATTGTTATGCATGTAATGGATTTGGGCATAAGGCTAATGAATGTAGATCTAGAATGGGTGGAAGTAAGCTTGTTCAAAAAGGCATCGAATGTCACAAATGCAATAAACTAGGACACAAAAATTTTGTAGAAGAAAAAATGTGAGACCCTATGTTTTAAAAAAGAAGGCTAATCTAGTGGAGAAGAATGATCTGGTAGAGAAGAAGGTTGATCCAGTTGAAATAAAGAATAAGATGAAGAAGATCTAGAAGAAGAAAGAAGAAAGTGAAGTGAAGGATGAATCCTTGGTGCAAATTTTTCCTCTGGAAACTAATTGAAGAGCTCTAGATTAGGGGGATTTTTAATAGGATATCCTTAATCCCCTGTCAAAGTTGTGGTGCTGAAGTTCTCAACACACTGGTATATGTTTCAATCAACATGGAAGAACTAATAATGGTATTTCCAGTATGAAACTTCCTATTGCAAAGATTTGCAAAGTGATTGAAGGTGACTATGACTACATAGTTAGGGTTTTTCAAATTTTTGACCTAACATTATTCACTACAATGAATGCACTTTAGGTCTTTGGAAATGGGTTTTATATTTGTTATCACATATAAAATTTTAATTCACAATCAAGATTTTGAAGAGTGAAGATTAGAATAGAGGTGACTTGGAGAGATTTGAAGTTATTGTGTGAAACCCTACCGACAAAAGAATTCAAAGGTATTTATCATTTCTTGATAAAAGCCTAGTTTCAAAAGTGGTTCATAATGTTTACTCATCAATTAATTGATGTCTTGGAGTGGCCAAGACCTAATTGATGTTTAAATCCATGGAAACAAATCCAGAAGGCATGTTTTCGAGAGTTTTGTATGGTGTAATGCATACTAAGGATGTGATAATTTACATTCATGTGAAAATGGAAGAATATCATCACTTGAAGTTGGGAGAATGTTGGGTTAATGAGCTCACCAGAGATGTTTTTGAGTTGAAACTAGAATTTGAAAGCCTGATAAAGAAGAAGTTGGATGTATGGAACAATTTTTTGAACTTCTATTATGAGAATGCATGGGTTAAGTATGCACTAAGTCGCATCCATGAAAATTTTATGTGGTTGGATATTTCACATTTAATCAATAATCAAGCTATCAAGGCAATTACTAGTTTTTGCTCTGAAGGACCCATTATGTTAGTGAAGGTTGTGAAGAATGAGTTGGTTATGAAGCTCACCAGAGCAAAATTTGATAAGTGTTCCCTCATAGTGAAAGATATAGATGATTCGATAGTTAAATATGAATCCATGATGATAGGTTACAGTATTTACTACACCAATAGAGAAAAATCAATGTTAGAAACTACTATTCACACTGCTCACTAGATGGTGAAAGAAAGTTTGGACATAGATCTATGTGAGCTCCTGAGACAATAGTTGATGGATAATCTTTTTAAGACAAAAGGGTCTTGATACCCATTCCAATATGGTACTCTTATCAAATGTTTTTTGTTTTAATTTCTTAGAGAATTTCCTAGTGTAAAAAGTGTTGTATGGCTAGATGGTATTCTTGTTGCAATTCAAATTAGAGATCACTTAAGAAGGTTTGGAATCATAGAAAATTAGGATAGCAGATTATGGGGTTTATTTAAGAAATTTCAAGAGAATATTCAAGAAAAGAAAGGATTCCTAGGAGTGTTGTTGAAAACTACAAGAAGGATATAAACTTTATGGTTACTAAGGATGAATGCATTATGGAAGCCGGGAAACCTATAACAGTCTAGATTCTAGAAATGGGTTATAAAGTGGAAGAAGATGTAATCATAGTTCTTGTATATCTTATGTTGAGAAAACCAAGAGACCCTATTGTAGATAGGTTTGGATCTTATGAGGAGATATCTATTCAAATGCATTTGAAGCACAAAGAAAATAAAATAAAGATAAATGTAGAGAAAATGAAGGCAAAATTGGAAGAGATTGTTGGTTCTTCCAAGAAAAGAATATCAAAGTACCATCTATAGATTTGTAGGGTGCACCAAGCATTAGAAGGTCCATTGGTACTTCTACTCCCTTTCCATCTATTCTGAAAGCCTTTGAAACAAAGTCTGTAGTTGGTATGTAGAAGAAAGCTACACCCAATGCACTTGTTTTATAGTAGAAGCCTCTATAGAGAGGAACAAAAGAGAAAGCTACAAGAGAGAGGTATGCAGACTATAATGGTGAAGAAGAAGAGGAAGGACCTAAGTTGGTCTGAAAGAAGAGAATGTCACAAGCTCTCAGAGAAGAGACCAATACAAAGAAAGCTAAGATTGACATTATTGATATAGAGTGAAGAAGAAGTAGAAAATTAGAAGGCCTTTTTCATTCAAAAGAGAGAAAATACATCTAGTGAAGGAGAAAAGTCTCCTAAAGGAAAGAGAAAAATCAAGAAGAATGAAAAATAATCCATGGTAAGGGAGCACAACCCTCTAAAACTAGAAGCTTTGTTTAATAGTATTGTAAATTTTGGTCAGCTGGAAGAAACTACACAAATGTATCCAAATGAAAACAATGAGAATAAAGCCACAATTGAAGAGGCCATTGTAAAGTACATTGTTACTTTTAATACCAGTCTAAGTGAAATTGAAAGTCAACTTTCAGATGACTTAAAAGGAGTCTTGAGTGGAAGAAGACAAGAGGCATTCAATGAAGATGCAAAGATAATGACTTTTTCTTTGGATAATATTGGATCTTTGCTTATGTTGCTTTATTATGATTTTAAAGTTTCTCCAAAGAGTTCCAAGTGTTTTCAACATTAGACTCATCTTGTCCTTTATTTCTATGATTAAGGTTATATATTTTAATCCATTGTGTGCTTCCAATTTTTCTTTGTAGAAATTTATCTCAATGTGGGGGGGCATATAGTCTCTTATTTCCATCTTATGGAGGGGAAATTAACTATATCTTTTCTCTCCTTTGGAGAGGATTTTTATCCCAATGGTTTTTTCCTTTTATTTTTTTGTGAGATTTTTCTTTGTAATTGTGTACCTGACATGGCCTAGTTTCTAGGACCCATAATCATCTTTATTTTTTTCATCATTTGCATAATAATATGCTTCTCCCTAAGTTGCACTTAAGGGGGGTGGTAGTGTGAATTGGGTATTTTACCTATCTAGTTCACCTAGTAGGTCCTATTCACATGTTAAAGTTTACTTAGGTCCTAGGAAACACTTCTAGAAGTCTTAATTGTCATGTGATCTTACTTATGTTATCATTTCATTTAATTCTTATATCCCAGGTCATTTAATATTACTTGAGGTAGTTGTCTCATTGTACAATATTAAGACATGCCATGATCTTGTCTAATTCTATTTGTCAACCTTGTCTTTATAAGAAAGTAATCTCATGAAAATTTCATATTAAATCAATCAATATTGCATCCTTAATGATAGCAAGCTATTCTTGCCATTTCTCTCTTGTGGAAGATATTTTGGTTTGGTAGTTGATCCTAGAGTATGAGCTATTTTTTTTTTTTACAAGAGATAGCAATAGAGGGTCGAGGAGGTAGAGGTAGATGAAGGTGGAGTCAAAGATGGGGATGACAAGGGAGGATGAGGGGTGAGAGTTGATGTGAATATGGAGGGACAAGGAGGGGTGGTGATGGTAGAGATGTGGGAGATCAAGGAGAGGGTGGTGATGGTGGAGATAGAGGAGATCAAGGAGAGGGTAGGACCTAGATGGGAAATGTGGGAGGAGGAGGAGATATATATGTGGATGGATTGAACATGTAGCTAGCTACCACTTTATATGAGAAATATCAAGCTCTATTTGAGAGATATTAGGATCATGTTGAGTGGTATATTATTTAGATTTAGCTGGCTTAGAGGACCTTAGCGAGGGATGCAGTGGTGTTAAGACAAAAATAAGAAAAGGCATATATGAGGAGGATTAGGTATATGAAAGAGGGGACTATAGCACATGCTATGGAAAAGGTACTAGGTGAACATAGGAGGTGATGTATTACAAGAACATTTATGAGACATATGTTCCTAAAGACTATCAGACACCTATCTTTGCTACATAGAGTCAATCAAGGGGTTCATAGTTAGTGAAATATAGGAATCCATCAATTATGGAGCCATAAACAACACAACTATTTCCATCATAGCCATTAGTAGGATATCAATCAAAAGGTCCTCCTCCCTTAGTAACAAAATCACTTGATTAGTCAGAGGGCAAGAGTTTTTCCTAGAGGGGAATTTCTTTATATCATATGATGTAGACTATGTATTATTATACCTATAGGATCATGTATGTATGGATATATATGGCTCATTTATCCCATGCAAAAACATTATTTTGATTTATTATTACATTATTTCTTGATGTATCTATGAGATTAGACCTTACTTTGGTGGTGCACATGTGATGAGTCTATTACGATGTTTCATGTTGATGATTTATATGTGATTCATATGATGATTATATGATGTATATGACGTGGTGAAATGATGGTGCATATGCAATGGAAATGATATGATTATGATGCAATAATGTTATAAATTATGATTATTATCATGTATGTATGAAATATGATGGATGTAGTGGGATATTAATTGGTGATTCTATTTCTATGTCATATTACATATACAAAATGAGTATTAGGATGGGATGGGGATGAGTTAGTATGAAAGAAGAAATAAGGTGGAATACAGGATGAAGAATGAATTTATTTTTTGATCAAATATTGAATAGTAAAATCTATAAGTAGGTAATAGGGTGGATAGGTAATATGGAATGGAAAGGTGATATGCTTTAGGTTTTTCTTGAAACATGTAAAGACAAATCCTTATTTTGATATAAAAATAGATATTATGTACCAAGGTATTATGAACCAAGGTGATTTTGTATGCTTTGATGGGATTTGACTCTACAAACAAAATGGTTTTCCTTATTCATACTAGAAATATTAGAATCTTGTTGCATCTATGTGAGAAAATAAGAATTAGAACATGATAGTTCTAGTGCACAAAAGGTATTAAATGAACTTACATAAAAATGATAATTATTTATGCAAGAAGCCATTTAACATACACAAGGTAATTATTTTCCTTGGTAATGTTACAAAAATATCCCACAAACATAACATACAAAAAAATGACCATGCACCATTCTATGATTTTATAAGCACACTAAGATATTGAAAGATTGAGGTGGCATTGAGTAAGCATTGGAAGGAGATAAAAAGATTAATAAAAAAAAGAAAATACCAAATGATAAAATAAATCAACAACCATCATATATCTTGAGAAAAAGAGTATGTTTATGCTGGATTATGGCTATTATAGGAAGGATGCATCCATTAAGGAATGGATTGGGATGATAGATCAAATGATTAGGTAATCTATAGGTTAAAATCAGTAATGGTCTTAGTTTGTGATTATCATAAAAGCTTGATATTTTTGTTTGTTGTGTATTTTTATTTGAGATTTAAGCCTAGGTGGAAATGGATTATTATGGATGGGATGGAGTCTATTTGATATTCTTATTTATTATGTTTTTGTGATTGATGAATTTATTATAGAAAGTGTGTAAATGTGGAATTGTGGAAGTCTGAGTTTTTCTCTCAAGACAATAAGGATCCAATCCAATGACTGCATTGACTAGGTCAAGGAATATTCCCCTAGATAGGTATATGATCATTACTTATGAGGAGAAAATTTTATTATGGTATTAGGTAGGATCGGCAACAATAAACAGTAACAATTATCAAGCCATGGTATGTCAATAGCTGAAATTACTTTTCATTGGGATACCCTGATGGTTGGGCATATTTTTTCTTTGAGATGATTGCAATTGGTGGGATTTTCTAGAGGTTCACATTTAGGTGTTGTAATTTCTTAGGCTCCTGATCTATAGCTTGCTATGATGATAAAAGGAACCAATTAGTTAGCCTTAAATTTACCACACTTGTCATGGTCTTGTTGATTCTTGTAATTTTCCTTCGGAACCAGGTCACGTATTTTAAACTTTGTGTCTTGATCTTCTTGTTATAAGTATGACGAAGGTGATTTTGGTAAGCTTGTAAATGGTTTAGTGCATTGATATTCCTTTCATCTAGTAATTCTCGCTCACGATAAGAAAAATGTCTTT
This sequence comes from Sequoia sempervirens, assembly GCA_007258455.2. Taxonomy (NCBI): domain Eukaryota; kingdom Viridiplantae; phylum Streptophyta; class Pinopsida; order Cupressales; family Cupressaceae; genus Sequoia; species Sequoia sempervirens. The sequence goes on along the minus strand of VDFB02260680.1, from coordinate 139,881 downwards.
GGTTCCAAATAAAAGTGAATATGGAGTGAAACCTTAGAGGACCTTAGCGAGGGATGTAGTGGTGTCAAGGAAACAATAAGAAGAGAAATGTATGAGGAGGATTAAGGATATGAAAGAGGGGCCTATGGTACATGCTATGGCAAAGATAATAGGTCAAAATAGGAGGTGATGAATTATAGGAACCTGTATGAGACATATGTTCCTAAAGACTATCAAACACCTAGCTTTGCTACAGAGAGTCGGTCAGGGGGTTCATGGTTAGTGAGATCTAAGACTCCATCAGTAATGGGCCCATCACTAACACAACTATTGCCATCATAACCACTAGTAGGATAGCCATCAATAGGTCCTCCTCCCTTAGTACTGAGATCACTCGTCCAGTCAGAGGATGGGAGTTTTTCCTAGAGGGGAATTTCTATGTATCATATGATGTAGACTATGTATTATTCTACCTCTAGGCTCATGTATGTATAGATATTTATGGATCATTTATCCCATGTAAAAACATTATTTTGATTTATTATGACATGATTTATTGATGTATATATTGGATGAGAGCTTGTTTTAGTAGTGTATATGTGATGAGTCTATTATGATGTTTCATGTTAATAATGTTATGATAATGTATATGTGATTCATATTATGATTATATGATGTATATGATGTGGTTATGGTGTTATTATGATGCAATAATGGTGAATATGCAATGGAAATGATATGATTATGATCTAATAATGTTATAACTTATTATTATTATCTTGTATGTAGAAAATATGATGGATACAATGGGATATTTTTTGGTGATTCTATTTTTTATGTCATGTTACATAGACAAAATGAGTATTAGGAATAGGATGGGGATGAGTTAGTATGGAAGAATAAATAAGTTAGAATATATGATTAAGAATGAATTAATTTTTTTGATCAAATATTGAATAGTAAGAGCTATAAGTAGGTAATGGGGTGGATAGGTAATATGGAATGCAAAGGTGATATGCTTTAGGTTCTACTTGAAACATGTAAAGATAAATAATTATTTTGATTTAAAATTGATATTATGCACCAAGGTAGGATGAACCAAGGTGATGTTGTATGATTTATAGGGGCTTTTACCTTGCAAACAAAATGGTTGTCCTTATTCATACTAGACATACTAGAATTTTGTTGCATCTATGTGAGGAAGTAAGAATTAGAGCATGATTGTCCTAGTACACAAAAGGTATTAAATGAACTTATATGAAAATGATAATTATTTTTTGTAAGAAGCCATTCCAACATACAAAAGGTAATTATTTTCCTTGGTAATGTTACAAAAACATCCAAAAAATATAGCATACAAAAATAATAACCATGCCCCATTCTATTATTTTCTAAGCACACCAAGATATTGAAAGATTGATGTGGTCTTGAGTAAGAATTGGAAGGAGATAAAAAGATTAATCAAACAACAAAATACCAACTGATAAAAAAATTAACAACCATCATATATCTCAAGAAAAAATGGCATGTTGATGTTGCATTATGCCTATTATAGAAAGGATTCATCCACTAAGGAATGGATTGAGATGATAGATTAAATGATTAGGTAATCTATATGTATGTAGGAAAAAACTAAAATCAATAATGGTCTTAGCTTATGATTTCATAAAATATTGATATTTTGTGTGTTGTGTATTTTTTCTTGAGAGTTAGATCTAGGTGGAAAGATTTATTATGGATTGGATAGAGGGTATTAGATACGTTTATTTATTATGTTTTGTGATTGATGAATTTTAAATTAAAAGTGTGTAAATGTGTAATTGTGGAAGTCTAAATTTTCCTCTCAAGACAACAAGGATCCAATCTAATGACTACATTGACTAGGTCAAGAAATATTCCCATAGTTAGGTATATGATCATTACTTATGGGGAGAAAAATTTACTATGGTATTAGGTAGGATGGATAATAATAGAAACTGATAATTATCAAGCCATGGTATGCAAATAAGTGAAATTATTCTTTTATTGGGATACCCTAATGGATAGGCATTAAATTTCTTGAGATGATTGCAATTGGTGGGATTTTCTAGAGATTCACATTCAATTGTTGCAAGTTGGTAGGCTCTTGATCTATAGCTTGTTGTGATGACAAAAGGCTCTAATAAGTTAGGCTCAAATTTATCATTCTTTTCATGGTCTTGTTGATTCTGTTCATTTTCCTTTAGAACTAGCACCTATTTCAAATCTTCACATCTTGATATTCTTGTTATAACTATGATGTAGGTGATTCTGGTAAGCTTGTAAATGGTTTAGTGCATTGAGATCATTTCATCTAGTAACTTTAGCTCATGATAAGAAGAATGGATTTGGTTGCAAATAAAAGTGAATATGGAGTGGCACCTATGGGTGTATGGATTATATTACGATAGTCCCATAAGATAGGGTTTACTTGTAGATGTCAGTCATGACTAGCTTCATTGATCATTTTCTTGAGGATTTTTAATATATTGTTGTTGGAAGCCTTGGATTGACTATTAATTTGTGGGTAATATGGGTGTAAAAGAAGTGTTGGATATGAAATTGATGGAAAATACTATGAATTTTTTGATTCTTATATGTCTTTTCATTATCTATGACAATTGCAAGGGGGATGTCATATCAACATATAATATAATGGATGAAAATTTAATCTATTTTTCTGTCGATGATGTAGGTTAATGGAATGAATACTATCCACTTCATAAAAGACTCAATGGTAGTGATAATGAATCTATGATGCTTTAAATAGGTGGAATGAATTTTTCCTACAAGGTCAAGTCCCCATTGTGAAAATGGTACACTAATGTTGGTGCATGAATTAGATCTTCGTTGTTGATATTGAAGACATTTTTTTACCAAACTTAAGTGCATTTTATTCCATGGTCATCCAATAGTATCCTATTTGCAACAAATTCTTAACAAGTATAGGACCACTAGAATGTGACCCACTAACATCTTTGTGAACCTCATGTAAGGAATTTTTAGCTTCTTGTGAGTTAATAAATCTAAGGAGGAAACTGTTAAGACCCCTTCGGTATAAAGTATCACCAAGGATAATGCAATGGGAGTAATGGAAGAAGAATATTTTTTTAGGTGTTGGATAGGTTGGGTAGAAGGGTATTATTATAGAGGTAAGCATAGATGTCATGATATCATAGGAAATTGAGACCAACAAGTTCACACTTGATTTTGGGACATTAAAAGATGGTATCAAAATTTGTTCAACAAAAATCACAATGACTTTTATAAGGCATATCCAAGAGAGATACAATAGTGGCCACAGAGTCAGAAGCTTTGTTGTTTAACCTTGGTATTTGTTTGAAGTTGTTGGCCATCCTCTTATAAGGAATAATTTTTTTATATTTTATTTGATATTCATCATTTACCTATATTTAATAACCAACTGTGGTCTCCATAAAATTGAATCTTTAAATGCCACTAAATGACCATTTTGATCCTTGTAACTAAGGCTTCATACTTGAAAATGCTATCTATGTATGGAAAGTATAGCTTATATGTCTTTGGAATACAATATCCTTATGGATTGACAAAGAGGAATTTTGATTATAAATCACATTGGATGTAAGAACCATCAAAATACAATTTCCAAAAGGATTTTGGAGTGATGGTGAATACTTCTTCATCTAGAAAATTTGAAACAAGAGGGTGATCTTAATTTGTTGGTGCATCTTCTAATTGGTCAAAAATAGATTGTCTATTTATAGCCTTTGAATCCACACATTTAATATTAAATTTAATCAATAACATGGCCCATTTCACAATTCAACTTGTAAGAGTTTTCTTAGATAGGAGATATTTTAATGGATCAACCTTTGAGATGAGCTTTTTTTGGTGATTGAGAATATAATAACATAGTTTCTATGAGGCAAGGATGGCTACTAAGAATGCTCATTCTATTGGAGTCTATTTGAACTCATATACTTCTAATGTACAACTAACATAATAGATCATTTTCTCTTTCCTTTTGTCATCATGCTATGCAAGAAGAACACCTAGTGTATATGGTGGTAGATACATACAATAACAAAGGTTTTACTTGGATTGGTAGCATCAACATTGGAGGGAAAAGCGATAGTATTTAAACTATTGGAACACTTTCTGACATTTTATATCCTACTTGAATGTGATGTTCTTGTGCAAGAGATTGAGAAAGGGTGACACTTGTCTGAAAATTGGGTGATAAAAAATATGATTTATTATAGTTTACCCTAGAGACTATGCAACTAATTTGGATTAGTCGGTGGGGGAATTTGAACTATTAATTTTACTTTCACTAGGCCAGCTTTGATGCTTTTGTGAGAAATAATGTATACTAATAATTTCCCTAGAGAAACTAAAAAAAATTCTTCAAATTTAGCCTCACTTGATATTTTTCTATTCTGTCAATTTTTTTTCATGTACATTCAAGTTACTTTATCTTGTGATAGAATTTTCTACTAGATCATCCACACAATCTTCCATGATTGTGTGAAATAGGTCATGAAATATCACTTTCATTGCTCTTTGGTATGTGTCTCCAACATTCTTTAGACCAAAAGGCATCACTTTCCAATAGTATGTTCTCTAAGGACATATGAAGGTTTTTTTGTGTTGATCCTTAGGTGTTGTGAGTATTTGGTTGTATACTAAAATACCATCCATTAAGGAAATAATTTCACGGCCAATTGTTAAGTCCACAATGATGCCTATATTATATAATGTGAAGTCATATTTTAGAAAAGATTTGTTCAAATCTATCAATTCAATACATATGTGAATGCCCCCTATAATTTTGGCAATGGGGACACGATTAGATACCAGTTTTTGATAATCAATAGGTCGAATGAATCCAACATCTAAAAAATTTTGTAGCTCAAATTTGACCAATAATTATATTTTGGGATGCAATTTATGAAATTTTTATTTCACCAATTTTACACCTAGAAATTTTTTTAAGTGATAAACTACCAAAGAGGGATCAAGTCTGGGCATGTTTACATAAGGCCAAGAAAAAATTATATTTTGATTTTGGAATAATGTCATGAAGTCCTCTTTCTCCTTAGGTGATAGTGATGCTATGAAGAATGTAACCTTGGGATTGTGTGTTCTACCAATATTTATTTCATGTGATTCTTTAACCAATATTGTAAATCTTTCTTGATATTTAGAAATGGTGGGAAGGTAAAATCCTCCATCCTCAAGCACCTCAAAGAGGATTTCACCTTCAAATATGTTATTTATTTTTACTTTTTGTAATCTAATAAAACTACACTATGGTTTTCAGTAGGGGGTCATCTTATTATTTTTATTTGTTAACTTTTGCAACTAAAGGATTTGGTTTTCTTGCTAGAATATGAATTGAAATCAAGATTTATAATGAAACCAACTTTATTATCTTTGAATGGTATGTTGTCTCAAATCCCCATATTTTTTACAATATATTCATCACTTTGGGATGTGTCTAGAACTAGAGGTCATTTTTGGCCCCAATTAATCAATTGGGGATAAATGAGTGGAAGTTCTTTGTATTTTCATTTGGAAGTGAATGACATCAAGGAAAAGGTACAAATAGATATATCTTGGAATATTTTGGTGATATACATAAATGATTCATCAAAGGTACCATTGTTAGTGGTTTAAAATAGTAAGAAAATATTTGACTACCTCACTAGGCATGCACTCAAGGTCTGGGGACATAGTTTCCAATATCCCATACCAAAGGCCTTGATATTTTTATCTCTTTGTTAGATTTATAGGTTCCTTCATTCCCTTTTCATGAATCCCAAGAACACCTTGACCTTTGTATTCCATGTTCTTGATTATATGAAAGACCTTAGTATATTTTTCAACTGGTAAGGTAACTAGATCTTCATCTTCTTTACATAGCCATTTGGATATATACTCTTCTATGACCTCTTTATTAAATTCTCCCCAAAATGGAAATATTGTGGGTTTATATTTGATAAAAACTATGGATGTTGTTTGGATTGGTTAGGGTTTTCCATATAATTTTTATGAAGAGGGAAATTGTCCCACATACTTTGTTATTAAATTGGAACTTGATCTTGGGAATTGGAATGTGTGTTGTGGATGACAAAGATAAGGTGGATGGGTCTACATCTAACGAGGAAGATGAGAGAAAATGATTATTAGGTATTTTTTGAGTTCTATTATATTTTCCATGTATATTTTTGTAGTATTAGAAAGGGCGCGGATATTTATAAATTGTTACTTTAGTATCATTATAAGGAAATTTCAAGCACTGATGGCATGTGGATGGTACAACCTACATGGCATGTATCCATGGGTGGCCTATGAGAATTTTGTATGGGATATCTAGGTCCAAGAATTAAAATATATTATCTATTATAATGAGACCAACTTGGATAGGAAATTTGATTATTCCTTCAAAGTCATGCTTAGTATCATCATATGCTTTTATATTGATACTTTTTTGTGCATCTATGATGCCAACTAAATATCCCAACTTTTTTATTAATTTGAAAGTGCAAATATTCAACCTTGCTCCACCATCTATCAAGACTCTTTTTATTTTATGTTTGTAGGTGAATACTTCTAGGTATAGAGCTTTGTTATGGAATGTGGTGGATATGAGGTATTTTTTAGTGAATATGAGATGATGGGGGGTATTAATGTGTCATACCATGACCTAAAATTGCTCAGTATCTATGTTAGTGTGTACAAAATATTATTGAGATGATAGGAAGAAAAGTTATAGATAATTCATTTACTTTTTGTAATTAGCTAAGGATATTTTGATGTATCATATTGGGTTTTATCCCATATGATGTGATATAAAATTACAATACTTTTGGAGTTATTTATTGTAAAAAAATATCTTTTTAAATCTCTAGATAAATATGATATTAAATTTTCATTGTTTTATTGATCTTGTTAATCATGTTTGTTCATTTCAATGTCACTTTTAACTAGTCTACCAATCTGAAGGTAGTAAAATCCCTTTCCAATATTTTATAAGGAACCTTATCAAATTAATAAAAGGATGATTTTTTAATGTTCACAATTTCACCCCTTTTCAATGTCATGCTATTTTTTGCATACACTTTGGTGTCTATTCCCTTAGTATTTTTGTAGGATTATTTTAGCCCTCACATCAACCTTTATTATACTCAAGGTTCTTATGTCTATGTTATTGTGGCCACTTTATTGTGTCACCTTTGTGTTACCCTTATGTTTTTCTAGTTTATCTTTATTTTTTAGCATAAATTATTCAGACACTAGCGCATCACACAAACACCCATGTGTCACACTAGCATCCCATGAATTTTTTGTTTAGTGGCCATCTCCAAGAATAGTTCTAATTTTCAACTTCCTAGGTTAGTGGAAATGGCTTGGGATGATTAAAATTGGCTCATCAACCTCTTCCTCTTGCCTCCTCTCTCCTTTTTGAATCAATATTTTCATTTTTAGATCTCTCCTGATATCTCTTGATCTCTCTCTTAACTTTCTTTCATTCCATAGGTTGTTAGAGGCTCTCATGATTTCTACAAAATTATTATAGAATTATTTGTTTCTCTCTTGTTCTTCTTAGCTTCCCCAAGCCTTTGCAAGTAATATTATTTTATTTTCCTATTTTTATTGTAATAATTACTTTTTTTGTGCCCTTGAGCACCTTGAGATTATCACATCTCTTTCATTTTAGATCCACTATTGCATATTCACATCTCTGACCATTCCCTAAAATATTTGGGATAGGAGCATTCACATACATTTTTATTTCTATATATTTATTAGTTATTGTGGAGGTATAAGTACAAAATAAATGATTTTACTTAGGAAAATCCCTAAAAAATCCTCAAAAAATATTCCTTTTCTTTGTGCTTATAGTTATAAAGGTATTCAATCACATAGAGGTTTACAAGTTATTTTCTATTTTTAATTTCATTTATATTGTTCATTCGAATAATGTAAATCTTATTATTTATTTTATTTCTTTATACCTTCATTGCATAGTATTCCTAATGCATTTTTTTGTCTTGTAGACTAGGCAAATAGCAAGGTTGAGTTTTATGATTTTAAGACATTTTTATATATCTATTCATACAAATGAAAGTACAATGTGCATACATTTATGCAATGTGATAACTTCCTAGGTGATGACTTTCATTGGTGTGAATAAGGTGTTTCACCTGACGAGTTCACCTAGTTGGTCTTATTCACGTGTTAATTTTACTTTGGGATCTAGGAATATTTCTAGAATTATTAGGTGTCATGTGATCTTTATCTTATATTATATTATCTTTTCATTTACTTTGGTTGTCTCATTACATAAGATTAATAAACTTATCACAATATTTTATTCTCAAATCTCTCAACATTGCATGTCTAAGAAAGGCATCCTATGTACATTTCAATCCATGTATTCATATTGGGGTTTAATCAAATCCATTGTGCCTATAATCAAGAAATATTTTTCTCTTGCTAATATCTTATGAAAGGAATCTTTTGGTATTGCATGTGATCTTGGAAGCTTGATTCCATAGGTGATTCTAACATGGTATCAAATTTTTAGATTTGCAAGCCTGTTCTAAAATCTAGGAGATAAATTAGTTATCAAATTTAAATTCTAGGTACAATTTAGGGTAAAAAAACCTCACCATTGAGTCTATAATGTTAAAAAATCCTTATTTTCATATAAAATACTTAATATTTGGGTGACAAAATTTTGACCATTTTTGTTAGGGTTTGTATATTTTTTACAGTGAAAATTTGTATAGTCTATACATCTATATGGAATCCATATAGGATATATACTACTTGAGTCACTATTGATGGAAAATCAACAAAAAAATCAAAGAACATTCCTTTGCAAATCGATATATTCCTTTGCATCTACATTGTATAAGTTATGTGCAAGGTATTGACATCAATAGGTCAAATAAAAGGTACAATGTTAAGATTTTATTAGTTAAAATTTATTTTTTAAAATTGTAGGGGTTTGTGCCACTGATCACATTTGCTATAACCCCTTGGTTTCAAGTAGACAAAGGGGATAAAATCAAGCTATGCGTGAGAGTTTCTATTGTTGGGCTTCACCTACCCGCTACCTATGATGGCACAATGACCAACTTTTTAAAAAACTTTGACAACATTGAGGTCCATGGGGGATTTCCTTTTTAGTTACAAAGTGGAAAATTTTACCCCAAATTCCCTAAATAGAGTAACCTTTTTTTTTAATTTGTAAATGAGATATTGATAAAATTTTTGTTCCAATCACTTCACAATGGTGTAGGAAAATTTTCCAATTTTTTTCGTAGGTGAAATTAACTACTAATTGAAGGTAGATCTTCATTTTTATCTCAACATCTCATAAATTTTGTCTTAGATCTCTATTTTTTTTAAATCTCTCAATTTGGAAAGGTATTTAGGAGATTTATCAAGCCATCCATGCATTTTTTTCAAATTCATCCCCGAGTACATTTTTGTTAAAATTTTCTATATTTCATTCTAGAGAATTACTTGGACATGATACCACATGGTAAAGTTATATTTTTATCAAATCACTTCAATTCTACTAAATATGTATTTATCTATAATTTATTCATTTGAGGAGCTTATCATTGTAATTAATCATGGGTTATGTGACTCATCCTTTTGTAATCATTCTAAATAAGGAAAATTATGAGTCTTAGAAAAAATATTCTTGACACATTGCAGGTGGCTCAATATTTTGCCTCATATTTATAGACTTATTTTTGAGCCAAATACACAATGGAAGAAATCAGTTTCGAGTGATAAAAATGATTATATCATAGGATTGATTGGTAAAGAATTAGTGCTAGCATATTCTAGGACACCTGCTATTAGAACTAGAGAATCAAGTTCCCATGCACACTTTGGACCAAAATGTGGGATATCTATGGATATCCACATAATCCTGCATTCCCAAATGATCTTACATTAGATTTCCTTATTTTAGTTGATGATTTTGATAATCTACCCTTTGATGATGATACATTAGAGGAGCTTGAATATGATGCAATGCTTGAGTGTCTTGATCATCAAGAGACCTCTCTTGTTTTTTATTGGACATGAAACCCATTACAAGAAGGTTTTGTAGGGACCTAAAACCCTTTACAAGACAAAAAAGCTGCAAGGAAATAAACAACAACCTAACCTTAGCCCATTAGCAACAACCAATCATAGGTATTCAAATCAACTCAAGCTGCAACAAACAGGTTTTGAAGGGACCTTCAACCCTACAACCAAGTTTTTTACAGGGACCTTGAATGCAAAACAACAATCAGGGTTTTTTAGGGACATAAAACCCAAGAGTCTACAACCGCCAGACCACAACAAGTCGTCCACTCAATGTAAGCAACACTAAGCTAGAAAAAATAGGGCAGCAAGAGTTCCCTTTTAGAACCAACATACCACCAAAAAAATTAGATAGCTTAACAGTGCATAACACCATCAAACCCTGATTTTCCAAAATAACAATCACATCCAAACTCCCCACCTCAAAAGGAAAGTAAGAGAGCACCACAAAGCACTAAAAATCAATATCTTCCTTGTAGATCCAACTTGATTAGTCATCCCACACTCCACATCAATAGGAGAGGGATCCCCTCAATGGGAGAGGATGAAGAGAAGGCCATCGCCACCAAAGCCACCAATCTCCTACATAAACAAAATCCACCTCAATAGGAACACGTAGGAGAAAATTAAGCTCTCCACTAAACCTACATCATGCAACTCCACCTCTATAGGAGAGGGCTCACCTGAAGAAGAGAATTCTTCACCTCAAAAGAAGAAATTAGTTGTAGCACCTAGTAGAAAGCAATCACTCTAGTAGCACAAGAAATCACAACATCCTTAGGCAGTTAAGAGGGAAGGAAATAGGAAGAGAGACTTAGATATCACTTTAGCTAGCAACATCAGTAACCCACACACCAACAGTTGAGTCTTCAAGATAAACTCTAACATCAACCCAACCAACAACAAAAGAAAGGAAACATACAACACATATTATGTTGGGAAAACAAATGTAACTTTAAAAATAGCCTAGCTAATAGCAATAGATCAAGAATAGGGACAACATAAACAACCACCACCACCATAAGCAACTGCAATAGAAAAAATCATAGCCTAGCAAAAGATAAAAAAATAGTGAACAACCATAGCCACCAAAAAATTAGTTGAGAAAGCCCAAGGGGGCAATGGGAAACCAAAAAGGAAAGAGGCAATGAGTAGGCCAACACAATGAGCACACCAATCACCCCAATGCATCGATCAAGACCAAATATAAGCCAATCCAAAACCAAACCCTCCTCAAAGGACCCAAAGCGCACAACAAAGGAACTCACCAATTGAAAAGACAACAACAGAAACAACACACTAGGTAGCAAGAAAGCAATAGAAGAAAACTGCCACTCACAAGCCACACCCACACCATGGAAAGAAAAAAATCTCCACCCATCCATACCACAGAAAGAAAAAACCCTCCCACCAACCATATACAATGATAGGGACCAAAAAGTGGTGAATAACCAGAAGAGCACCCCTCATCAACATTCACCAACAATAACCCATGCTCCAACAACTAAGAAAACCTAGAGGGGAAAATGGAAACCAAGGAGAAATGGATCATAGAATAGGCCAACCTAATGAGCACACCAGCTGCCCCAATAAGCTGATCAGGACCAGAGATAAGCCATTCCACAATTAAACCCTTCTCAAAGGACCCAAAGCACATAAAAAAGGAACTCTCCAACTAAATAGACACTAGGAGAAATAAAACACCTAGCAGTAGTGAAGCAACAAAAGAAAAAACTGCTACACACAAGTCACGCTCACACCAAAAAATTCCCTCCCACCCTCCAACTGCAAAAGGAAGCAACAAAAAACCAACAGAGCAATCGACCAAAGCTTTCACTAGCAACCCAATAGCTATCCACGACCTAGTCGCTTCCTTCACGCCACCAAAAAGCCAACCAATTGAAGGGAATAAACTCTTGCAACCACTCAATTTCCCACTCTTCCACTCTAGATAACAACCCTCAACCAATAAAGTCAATAGAAAATTGTCTACCAAAAACAACCCCACTACTTCCATGTTGACTCCACCAAGCCAACCATCAAGAAGCACCAACCGCAACCCATCCACCTCGTCCTCAAATTTAGCATCTCCCTCTCCCTCTACAACAAAGGAATTCAAACCCCTACCCTCGCTCCCATTCCCGCCACTCGCCATTTTAACTCTTAATGGATTCCAAGAGACCTCTCTTGTTACTCCCACTTATCCAAATGAGATAAAAAAATGCATCCATTTTTTGCTTCATTAGATTTTAGAGATGCTTCTTTAAGAGAATTTAGTGATTCTTTGTAGTAGATAAACAAAGTCTTTTAGATTCATATTTGTGGTATTATTACTTGATACTTTTTCCAACTTATTTTTTGAGTCTCACATTTAAATATGGAAGATAAATTTGAAGGGTTATATCTCCTCTTTGACAATAACCACACCATAGTGTTTATTTCATAATATTTTTCTTTAGATATTTCTCAACATCAATTACCAATTAATCATGATTTCTCACCTTCTTTGTTGATTGGGAATGTACCGAATTTGATTATGGAATCATTATCTTCCAAGGACATGGTGAGACATGAGAAATTTCAAAGAAATTATCATCATACATTTGGATTATTGTTCCTATCAATTCCTTTCAATAATGTGAAAAAATTATCTATATACCTTTATTTTGTTTCTTCTTAAGGGGGGGAACATTGTTCAAGGATTATGGACCATTTTTTACATCCGATTTTGAGAATATACTATTGGTACATATTCTACATTAAGGGGAGATTCAATGTATCCCTTCTTCTCTCTTACAGATGGAATTTTCACTCACATTGGTTTTACCATCTCATTATTCATTAAGAATATTTTTTCTTGTCTTTTCTCTCATTTGGGGAGGATTTTCATCCCACAAGGTTTTATCCTTTTCTATGTTTATGAGATATTTAATTTGTATATGGGTACCTTACATGGAATATAACTTAAGGGCTGAAACACCCCTCAAAAACTACCTTAAAACCCTTTTAAAATCCTCACAAACATTTAGTCAAACAATTGGCAACAATGCTCTAAAATTCAGAAATTCAAATCTGCACATATGCACTCTTATTTGCAATAAAAGGAATGATGGATTACATCAATAAATCAGTCAAGAGGGACTGATAACATCAGATAAAAATAAAATACATTCATTATAAATTCCATGAAATTACCACAACAAGGTTTCAAGCTCAAATAGTGAGAGCTTATGCCAAACAATGCATTCTCTAGCACCTAGAATCCTCATGTAGCTTCTCAAACTTGCTTCTTTCAATCTGGAATTGATATGGAATTTGGTATAATAATCCAAAACCTGAAATAAAACCTTCAAGCAACCTCCTCCATGAATGCCACACCTTCCTATCTGACTTTACTTATTTTCTTCAAAAACTCCACCCAAAAAATGACCTCCTTTTCCAGATTTTTCACCATTTCCATGAATGTTTTCACATTCATTTTTCCTATTTCTCCAAAAACTCACAACTACTTCTGAGATGCACCATTAATTCCCACCAAAAAGCTAAAAATAAAAACATTAAAATCCAACCAATCAAAATCATAACTTCCAGCATCCATTGGTTTGACCATTTTCACTTGAAAAGACTAAAATCCAAGATTAGCTAACCTTGGCATCCACTTTCCCCAGTCCCTAATTTTTAGGGATTTCTGAAATGTATTTAAAAAAATTATTTTATCCAATTTCCACACCTTATAAATTCATTTTCAAGAGTTTAAAAATTGGAAAATCAAAATTGTACTTTTCACCTGCTTTTTCACCTCAGTGTCAATGCTTTTCATGCTTTTTGATCACTTCACACAAGGATAAATGAAATTAATCATTCCAACATATTTTCCACCAAACAATCCATCTCAAAATCAAAATTTCAAAATTGAAACAAAATTTTAACCTTGAAACCAATACAGGATTGCACATAGCCATGGATGCTCCTGCATCAGCCTAGTAGTTGAGACCCATCTTTTCATCATTCCATCATTTACATTTTTCTAATCTTCCCTAAGTTACACTTAAAGAGGGGTGTCAATGTGAATATGGTATTTTACCTAACTAGTTCACCTAGTAGGTCCTATTCACATGTTAAGTTTACATAGGGATATATGATGTTGCAAGGTGTGCAACCTTGGTCTCCTTGTGCTGTGTAGTAAAATGATCAGGTTCATGACATGGCTTAACCACCTCCTATGGATTCATTAACTCTAGCGGTTGTATCAAGCATTAACAGGTTGATCTTTTGGTGCAATGACAACCATTTGTGTAACAATTGGTATCAAAGCCTAGTTCACAAGTTTGAACCCCTTGCTTGTGCTAGGGGGATTGTTGAAAAGTGTGCACCCTCGGTCTCCTTGTGTTGTGAAACGTGATGTTTGGGTTGTTGACATGGCTTATCCAACTCCTATGGATTCATTAACTATAGCAGTTTATTAGTCATTAACAAGTCAATCTTTTGGTGCAACGACAACCGTCTATGCAACAATATGAATCTTTCTAGAAGTCTTAGGTGTCATGTGATCTTACCTTATCTCATCTTCCCATTTACTTTAGTTGTCTCATTACATAATATTAAGATACTTATCACAGTCTTATCTTGTCCTATCTCTCAACCTTGCTCATATAAACAAGGAATAATATGTATATTTTAGTCCATGTAATAATATTAAAGTTTAATCAAATACATTATTCCCATAATCAATAAATATTTTTCTCACTACTCTCTTATGGAAGGAATCCTTTTTTGTTGTAGGTGATCTTGAGATCTTCAGTCCATTGGTGACTCTAAAATGGTATTAGAGATTTATATCTGCAAGCCCCTTCTCAAATATATGAGATAATCAGGTATGAGATTTTTCTAGGTGTATTTTGGGGAAAAATAAACCTCACCATTGAGTCCAAAAGGCCCAAAAAACTCATATTTTCATATAAAATACTTGATATTTGGGTGAATTTTTATTTCTATTTCTCACTGGGGCTTGTAGATTTTTCACAGCAAAAATTCATATAGTCCATACATATACATGGAATTCATACAGATTGTACAATCCATATAGGCTATATAGTACCCAAGTCATTGTTATAGGAAAATCAACATAAAATTAGAGAATATCCCATAGAAAATTGGAATATTCATCTACATCAACATCGTATGGGTTTTGTATAAGGTGTTGGAAATAGTAGTTCAAATCAAAGGTACAACATCGAGATTATTATTATTATTTTTTTTAAATAAGGGGTTTGTACCCCTAATCGTATCTATTAGGACCCCTTGGTTCGGTGTAGAGTATAGGGGCTAAACTTGGGTAGTTCATGAGAGTCGTTACCACAAGCTCCACCTACCCACTACCTATGGTGACACAAAAGCCAAAAAAAAAAGAACTCTAACAACATCGAGGTCACATGGAGGACCACCCTCTTTGTGGCCTAGGTTGCAAAAATTTACAACCAATGCTCTAAATAGGGTAACTTTTTTAAAAAAATTCTATAACTTTCCACCAAGGTGTATTTTTTTTCAAATGAGATATCGATGGAAAAGTGGTTCCAAGCAATTCCTAACTATGTAGGATATTCTTCCATTTTTTTCTATAGGTTAAATTAACTATTGATTGAATTCAAATATTCATTTTTGTCTCATGGGTTGATAACTTTTCTCTTATATCTTTAAATTTCATGATTCTTGTGGTGTTCAAATGGTATTTAGGAGTTCTATCAAGCCATCCATGCACGTTTTTCATATTAAGCCCCAAGTACATTTTGTTGGAAACCTAACTTGTTGGAGAGATTGTTGCAAGTATGCTACAAGTGTTGTCATTGATGTCAACATTATGGAGATGGTTGGATATGGAGATTGATGGAAGCTTATGTATGCTACTGTAGACATCCGAATTTGACCACTCCCGTATGGTCAAATTCATCCCCTTTATTCCTCTATCTAGCATCCCCCATCTGTGTTAATTAAATACTTTATTTAATTAATATTTCCTCTCTTCCTAATGTTCTTAAGGTATTTAATTAAATAATTAAATGCTTTACCTTTTATCCCCTTCCTTCTTGAAATTAAATAAATGCCTCAATTTATTTAATTTATTCATTGGCCTTTTGAATTTAAATCAATTTTTAAATTCATATTTTTCTCTCTCCTTGTCCCATCCTCCATAATCTCCCTTTAATTTGGATTAGTTTAATCAATCCATGATTAAGATGTGCACACCTTTAATTAGCATTAATGTCACATCCTCCATAATTTGCAACTTGCCTTAACCCTTTATTAGCCTTTCTAATCACTTGTTTGCACAACCTTAATTGCATGATTAGGTCAACCTAATCCTTATTCCATTTATGGAATACCTCCAAGTCAACTATCATTAATTTCTTTCTCCATTTGGACAAGGCATCCCATTCCCCCATGTGAATTTAAAATTCACTTTTATTCCCCCCATGCATTTTAGGAATTTTTAATTCCTCTCCTCTTCCCCATGAGGATATTTGAGGAATTTTTATTTCCTCACATGTCACATCTCCCACATGGGGAAAATGACCTCCTTTATGAGGAGATCTTGTCCCAATCCCAAGGTACCTTAAAGTACCTCCACCTCACCTTCCCTGTGACACATCATTGGCCACATGGCGAGATGTGAGAGCTTGTGAGTCCTCAACTCACCCTAGCCCTTGATCTTCTCTATGGTGGCTAAATATTAGCCCTCCATTCCTTAGAGGCATTTCCCCTAAAATTAGAGGACTTTTTCCTCATTTGACCATTCACCATTCAAGCAATCAAGCCTTCAAGCACTCAAAAATATCCTCCATTGTTGTAACTTTTGAGCTCACTTTGCATCCACATCTTGCATCTCCCACATACCCACTTACACCATTGCATTCCTTATCCACTCACAATTGTTTTGCACATGGTTTCAAGCTATTTTCCATCTAAAGGAGCACACAATTGAATGAATCAATAGGGACAACCATTTGATCAACTTGGGAAAGGTAACTCACTTTCTTTGCTTTATTTTTGTTCAAGTTCAACTAGGCTAATTGTTGAGGTGTTGTTTGTGTTTCCCTTACTTGCAGTTCATTTCATTTTGCATTCTAGACTAGGAGATTTAACACTACACACATTTTTGGCATGCCTGGTGGGACCCACGTCACGGGTCCAACATTTTATGTTTGTTGTTGTTTGAGTTTTGTAGGTTCAGGTTTCACACGCAAGGGTGAATCCAACCTAACGGGCGAATTTGCACTTTACAAGGGTGAATTTGTACTTCAAAACAAGTGAGATTGTATCTAGAGGTGAATTTTCATGATACAGAGGCGAACTTACACCTAGCAAATTCACCCATTTGTGAAGGAGGGGTGAATTTGCAATCAAGGCCGAATTGGCCCAAGTCAGGGGTGAATTTGTAGTCATTTCCAGAAATAGGCGAAATTGCTCATGTTGCAGACAGGTGAATTTGATTAGCAAAAAGGGAGAATTTGCTTAGTATAGGGGTAAATTTGCTCATCCAAATAGGAAAATTTTCCTCACATAGAGGCGAATTTGAGGTAAACCCGAGACCTTAATATCCAGATTTCAGCTTCCATTTGATTTTGGTTTTAGGTACTGACCCACTAACTTGTCTATTTGTGAGTGTCCCTTGTTTTTTGCTAACAATTTGTGTAGCTTGTCCTCATCTATCCAAGACTGTGGTTGCAAACTACTAACGCATTTTCTGTAGAATGATCAGTCCAAGAACTTTTAGTTAGTTAGTTTGTTGTTTTTCCATTCTAGCTAGGCACACATAGATTAATTAGAGGGTCAATTAACTTGTTTTCAATGCTTAGGAGTGATTGTTGACGTATCCAATCCCCTTGCACCATTTGGCGATCCTGGGTGATGAGAAATCGTAGTTTACTCTAGTCGAGTCGAGTCTACCTAGGAGGTGCTAGTGCATCTAAGCTCTCCCCTTACACTACGTGCGAGCCTAGGGACCAACCAAAAACATCTAGTATCTTCTTCCTTTAGCGGGACCTACTTGGGATTTCATCACTCGAGGAACGATTCCAACCACGTGTTATCGGCGAGGTATATAAAGGGAGGGGAGCGAAAGTTGTACCTCAATCCAATCACATCATGTCTGGTGGAACGTCGAAGTTAGGGTGATACCTAGATAAGACGTGAAGAGTTGGTGCGAGTTTCCAGTACCTCGTTGGGACTCCTGAATCACGCTTGTGATGGGCTGGTGTTCACGGTTGTGTGCCACATATCGTGTGTATATTGGGGACTCACGAGATAGCCTTGTTCAGCCTAGATAGAGACCCATGTTTTAGCCGTGGCTTGGTGTAGTGCAAGGGATGCACACCGTACCCTGAAGTTACTCACCACGTACTCCCTTGGGTTGAGATAAAAATCCTCATGGTGTACTACAATAGTCCTTGAGTGAGAGTGTGAAGGTGAGCCTATGGCATTTGTTGATGACCCTGTGCCACTAGAATGCTAGCTATCTGCCTTTTCAAGAAAGGGTGATCCAATGAACCACACCAATATCACGGAGTATTAACCTTGAGTTGTACGCTCAAGGTGGTGGGCCTACATCAAGTTTGTAAACCCATATCACTAATTTTAGGTTTGTGCTACTTGGCATGTTTTCATTGTGCGATACCAGTGCTTTTATTTTCAGTTGAGTCAACCTAGCCTTCTGTCTATTGTTTTTCATGCTTGTTGTCCTTTGCCACAGTCAACCCCTGCCTTCAGAGGCGAATTTGCATTGTAGACAAGCAATTTTTCCCTGCAAAAGGGTGATTTTGTAGTCCAGTCCAGTCCATGTCTTCCATTTGGGAAAATTCATCTTTGTTAGAGGTGAATTTTCCTATGGGTCACTTTTTGGGCGACCACTTTTTTTCCTGTTCTCTAAAATAGGCAAGTATGTCTAGTCTTTAGGTGATTCTTTCATTTTTTCTTCGTTGAATTCGCCCATTTCCACAAAACAAGAAAATTTTCTCCCTCCAGGGGTGAACATGTTGTCCACATGGGCGATCTCATTCTCAGTTTGAGTCGTTCCATCAGTCATCTTTCGTCGAATTCACCCATTTTCAATGAATAGGAAAATTTTCCCTCTTTAGGGGTGAACCTACTTTCCATCTGTGTTAGTCTGTGCATCCTCTTGTCTGTAAAATTCACCCATTCTCTTAGAATAGGTGAATTTAATAGTCCCTTTGGGTGAATTTTCTCCATCTAGGGGCAATTTTGCTTCCTTTCAAAGTTTTCCATCTGTTTGGTCAAGATTTAGGTGAATCCATTTTATGAATAGGCGATCCCATTTTTAGGCGAATCTGTTCCCCATCTGTACCATTCAAGAAACAAGCAATTTTTTTACCTAGTTAGGCAATTTTGAAAGTCAAATCCACCCTTTCTCCTATAATTTTCCAAGGTTTTAGGCGAACTTGTCAGAGAATAGGCAGGCCTGTTAGTGTTTTGGGTGAATCTGTTGTCAGATATGCGAATTTGCTCAGCAGATTTTCCTGTTTCTTTTACCATCCCAAACTTTAGGTGAATTTGATTTGTTGGATAGGTGAATTTTCTCATCAAGTTTTCCCTTTTCCTATCTACCTTCCAGATTTGGGCAAATTTTCTCTCCCTGAACAAGCGAGATTGCATAACACAGAGGAAAATTTTCTCACTGTAGATAGGTGAATTTGTGGCCTAAAAAGGTGAACTTTCTTGAAACAGAGGCATATCTATTTCCCATAAAAATTTCAGAGAGTGAATCCTTGGGACCGTTGAAAGCTTGTCATTTTTTGAGTCCTTTATTGTAATAAAAAAAATTATCACATTTTGTTCACCCGTAACCTTCACTTTAGTCCATCTGTATTTTCCAAAATTCCTTCGTTCATCAGCCAAATCATATAGGTGCATCTTAGAACATCTCTAGATCGCATATCCATCATCAGATCATCAATCCCAGTCCTCTAGATTGTGTTTCAGAGGTCTTTATCCAGGTTGGCTTAGGTGCCTAGTCCCGATCGTCATCATTTGCATCTGCTTAGGATTTTCATCCATCCTAAGTTAGTCATCATCCATGGCCCAATCAATCCACTTCCATCTTGAGGTGGATTCGGTGTCATAATCATCCATCTATCATTTAATCCAATCAATCAGCACCTTGCATCACCTAGTTTGATCTCTAAACTTGGTTTAGAATCTGTTTCATCATCCTATCTAATCAATCGTCTAATCTTAACAATTGTTTCATCTCATCAATCGATCTAATCCAATGCAATCCTATCTCCTATCCAATAATCCAATCAATCGATCCTTCATCCAATTCGATCACCCTTTCAATCATCACTTAGGTCTTCCCTTCACTGCATCTTAGAGAAAAGCATCATCTTAGTTCATTTGGTAGTTTCGTACTTTCATGCCCCTTACCCGATCGCAAGCAAAGAAGCTCATGGCGGAACAACAAGGTTAAGGTGCCCAGCGTAACATCCCTTTGGATCCCAACAAGGGGGGCTCATCACAATCCAATACCAATGTCCAAAACACTTCACCACCTAGTGATGAGAATATGGTCAATCAGCCTGAAGTCACAGTTGACGAGTACCTTAGCAATCCAACCAATGTTTAGATGCCAGATCACCTCCTTAATGAGCACAAAGATAAAATCCTTGCCACATTGCTCTTAAAGGGAGTCAAACCACCACCTAACTTTAACATGTTGCAATATGTCAACATCACACCCCCTCTAGCATCTTAGGACCCCGAGAATTCACATAATGTTCAGAGAAATTCGTATGTTCTCGAGGGTCCACCCATAGAAAACTGGTATCAGTTTGGGTTTGGGAATGTTGTGCTTTATCAAGTTGGCAATGTTCCTCAGGTTCCAATTTTAGTTGCGAGAGCACAACCTAATCCAAACGATCCCCTTGCTTATGGTATGCCACAAAATATAATACCTCCACCACCTGCCATGCCTGTCAAAGAAGGTCTGACCCCCGTGCCATCTGTACCACCTCTTCCACCCAATCAGCCAAGTCTACCACCTATCAAAATTGGGGGCAATCCTTTCCTTGCACTACCACCACCTCTGGGATCTACGCCCATGACCAACTTATAGCCTCCACCTTTTACATCTCAGCAGCCCCCCTAGGGCAATATCCCCACATTCCAATAGCCTTCAGTTAACCCACAACAATCCACTTCATCGCAACCACCTCTTAGACAGGTGATGCAACACGCTGCCATCCCATCGCAAGCACTGCCACAACAAAATACAATCCCATCTCAACCACCTCATCAGCAACCTCCACAACAAAATATTCCAATCCCACAACAATAGCAACCATCCCCTCATCAAACAATGCAGGCTACATCATAGCCTCAACAACCGTCGCAAGGTGCCTCAATACCGATCCCTTAGTAGCAACATATCCCATCTCATCCTCTCTTCCAACAACAACCCCAACATACTCAAATTCTGACACAAATACAATGAAATCCTCTTACACAATACCTTTATCATCCATCAAGCACATATGTCATCTTTTCTACACCATCAAATTCTAACCCCAATCCTGTTCATTAGAATCCTCAACAATCTCAACCGCCACCTTACACCAACCCTCAACAATCACACTGAAATACTTACTACCAAACGTCCAATCCGCAACCACCTCTGTATACTACCCAATAGCCAAATACCACTTACAATTACCAATCCAATCTGTATTACACCCAACAATGACCACCCTATCAACAAGGTGCTCCCTCCACCTCATATTACCAGTAACAACCATCATATCAGCAAGGCACTTCCACCTTGTCATACTATCAAGCCCCTCTGCAATACCAATAGGGTGCTTGAACCTCGTATTACCAACATCAACCACCATATCAGCAAGGGGTATCCTCTTCATATTATCAAAATCCATCATCTTAATATCAATCTTACATCAATCTACAACCGCAGTTCACCCACACCAATTAGTATCAGCAAACGCCTCTGTATATGTCTCCACCAGTGTATGATCAAACCGCTTCAGCTCTATCTTTATCCTGCCAATAGTACACTCCCTATAATCAATCCAATCCATCTAATCTGACTCCCTCAACGCCTGCTAAAAAAGAGTGGGAAGAAGTCAAAGTTGCATTAAAATACTTGCAAGGAGGGACTAGCAAACAATCCTTTAAGTTTGAAGACATTTGTTCCTATCCATTTGATCCCTCAATCTCACTAGTTCATTTTCCAAAGCATTTTGAGATGCCAAAATTCAATAAGTACAAAGGAGCCAAAGATCCTAAAAACCATCTTCAGAAGTTCTATTCTCATTGTTAAGAATTCCAACACAATGACAATTATCTCTTGTGATTATTTCCAAGGAGTCTAACTGGGATAGCTCTTGATTGGTTTATGACTCTCCCAAAGGGATCCACCAAGTCTTTTGCAGATCTTTCCAAAAAAAAATCACCCACTTCTCCTTTAATTTGGAGAAAGATGTCGATACTTTGGATCTTCTGAAAGAGAAGCAACGTGGGGGAGAAACTTTCACAAGCTACCTTCAAAGGTGGCGTGCTTTGGCTGGTCGGATGAAATCCTCGCTAAAAGAAAAAGACATGGTCACCCTTTTCATCGAAAACTCTCACCTAGACATGGCACATAATTTTAAGCTCCATTTTGTCACAACCTTTGTAGAGATAGTAGAGAAGGGTCCTATCCTTAAGAGGGAACTTATTGCTAAAGTATTGGTCAAAATCTATAATCCTAATAAGGAAAAGTCATCAGGGGATAAACCTCGCTACTGGAACAAGAATAAGAATGTTGTCAATGATGGTGTCACTGACACCAAACATGTTCAAGTAGCCAATGCTTCCCAGAAGCCACAGCATGTCCCTCCTCAGCAATCAATTCCTAATGCCATATCAGTGCCACAGGGGGCACCTCATCCTCCCCAACAGTCTAATCAGAATAATCAAGGGAACAACAAACACCAATTCACTCAATTAGGAGAACCCTTAAGCGCTATTTTCAATAGGCTTCTTTAGGCAGGTTACCTGATCATGTATCTTGTGACCAAGCCTCTTGATGAATCCAAACCCAAGCCAACCTGGTATAAGAAAAATGAGTATTGTGATTTCCACAAGATCAAAGGGAATTCATTAAACAAATGTCGAGGCTTAAAAACCTACATCCAAGATCTTATAGATCGGGGTGATATACATGTGGATGCCAACCAGGCCCCTTCATCTGATGCTCAGCTTCAAATATATCAAAATGCATTCCCAAAACATAACCAAGGTGCTAGCACATCAAATGCAAATCCCAGGTCCAGTAACAACAATAATTAGGGTAACAACACAAATAACATCAGTTACAAGAGTGTGCCTTATAACTATGAGGGAAGCATCATACACATTAGTTAGTCTAAACCGCGTGTGTCTATGATATGTGTAAAAGGAAAAGATCCATAGTGTGTCATCATGACCCACCACACTTGCATCACCATCCCTGGTGCCTCTACATGAACCCAACCACCTCCTGTATGCTCCTAGTATAATATTCTTGATCACCTAGGAAGGACTCCGTCCCAAATCTCCATCCTAGATTTTCTTAAGTCTTCTCCTATCCACCAAGAAATCTTAACCAAAGCCTTATAGGATACCCATGTTCCCAACAATATAGAGCCTACGCAATTCCAAGCATTGGTAGGATACGTGTTAGCCACCTATCAGCTAGGCTTTAGTCAAAACGACATGCCCATTATTGATTCAAACCATAACTACCCCCTCCATATTGAAGTCCTAGTAGCCCACCATAAATTGAAAAGGGTCTTGGTAGATAATGGCTCTACCCTAATCTTTGCACATTAAAGTTCATAAAATAGGTAGGCTACACCCACACTGACTTAAATAATCAGGTTATCACTATCAAGGCATATGACAATGCAGAGAGTGATTGTGAGGGAACAATTTTTCTTCCAATTCAAGTTGGGCCGGTTGTACAGTACACTACCTGCCACATCCTTGATCTAGACCTCCCCTATAACCTTCTTCTTATCCAACCATGGATCCACGCCATGCAATCCATTCCATCCACTTACCAATAGTTTCTGAAGCTCCCATTCAATGGGATGGAAGTTACAATACATGTCGATCCTCAACCATTTAAGTATTTTTGCGCACTAGAAGCTTCCTTCCCCCATTCTCACTACTATCTAGGAGTGGAAATGGGACCACCTCAGGCATCCTCATCTTGTCCATCTTCCAACATGCTAGCTAGCAATTCATTCACTCCCTTATCCACATCTAACTACACCATTACCAAGGTCCAAATGATTGACAAAGGATGTGGTGAGTATGAAATGCGCACAACATTAAATGTGGCGACCATGCCACCCTCACCTCATACATATGGCCAACCTTCTCAATCCGTGCCGAAGCAAGAAGAGAAGACAATCACCTTGAGCTCTAAGAATGTGGGATCCAACACTTTCCATTCCCCTAGAACAAGGAAAGATACACCTAAAGACGACTTTAGCCAATGGATATATTGTGAGGATCCTAAACCTTCTCCCTCTCTAAAGGAGTATTTCTAGGAGACGTATCCTTATGCCTCAAAGTTAGCCAACAAATATAATTATCAAAGGGGAGGCCTTGGCATAGAAGAGAAAGGAAGGAAACAACCTATTGACACCCTAGTGTGACCAAGATACTTAGGTTTAGGCCATGACACAAAACAAAAGGATCCCACGCCATCAACTAGTGCTTCTAACAACATTAGGTTGGACAACAGTATCCTTGAAGACATACCTGAAGAAGAATCCATCATACATGGGTATGATGATGTGGATCACATGGATCTTTCCTCCATGTTTGATTTCCTATCTGTTTTCTCCATCATCCTTTCCCTTCGCCACCCTGAGCTCGTTAACTAGGACCTACGTGGTAGCCCACCTGTTGACACCTTTCCCTCATTGGATGCTTATGTGCAAATTATGGGATTGGGCGAGGATGAATGCCCTAATCGCAAAAATAAGAAGAAATAAAATAAAAAAGGGTCATCTAGTGAAAACCTCCCTAAGGAACTTCTTGACTCAAAAAAAGTAAAAATAAAGGGTGTATCTAACAATGAAAACCTTGATGAGGCACTAAAAGATGTGGACGTTTATCTTCCCCTTGTGGGAACTCAACTATTTGAATGATATTCTATACTCATCGAAGAGACACAAGAAGTAAACTTGTGAACCAAAGAAAATCCTAAAATCACATATGTATCCAAGTCCTTATCAAAAGAAGAGCACTCCATCATTGTTTAGCTTCTCAAAGAAGGCATCATCAATTTTGTGTGGGCCTATTCAGATATGCTAGGTTTGGATCCTTCTCTAGTCGTACACCATTTGGATGTCCATCCGGATGCTAAACCCATCAATCAAAAATTTAGAAAGATGCATCCTCAAGTAGCTTTGTTGGTCAAGAAAGAGTTGGAAAAACTATTAGAGGTTGGGTTCATACAACCCATTGAATACTCCGATTGGATCTCCAATATAGTGTCAGTTGCTAAACCAAATGGGAATATCAAGATTTTCACCGATTTCTAGGACCTCAACAAAGCCTGTCCTATAGATGATTTTCCCCTACCAAACATTGACATGTTAGTTGATCTAACTGCAACACACGAGATGCTATACCTCATGGATGCTTTCTCTGAATATAACCAAATTAGAATTACACCCGAGGATCAACATAAGACTGCCTTCACCACTCCTTGGGGAACATTTTATTATAATGTCATTCCCTTTGGCCTCAAGAATGTGAGGGCAATGTACCAGCGTGCTATGACTGTCATCTTCCATGATCTCATTCACATCATAATGGAGGATTATGTTGATGATCTGTTGGGTAAATCCAAAACTAGAGAAGAGCACCCTATGATCCTAAAGAAGATCTTCGAGAGGCTAGAACATTACAAGCTACATCTAAATCCGAAGAAATATGTATTTGGGGTCACATCAGGAAGTCTATTGGGTTTCATCATCTCTAGAAGGGGCATAGAGGTAGATCTAGCTAAAGTGAAAGCAATCATGGAAATTCCCCCACCACACAATCTAAAATAGTTAAGGAGCCTTCAAGGAAAGCTATAGTCCATCAAATGGTTTATAGCTCAGTTAAATGACAAATGCCAATCGTTCACTCACTTCCTGAGAAAAGATACTATCCTCAAGTGGGATTGAGAGTGTCAGTTGGGTTTTGAAAAAATCAAGGAGTATTTGGCTCATCCGCCCATCCTCATGCCTCCAATTCTAGGTAAACCACTTCTATTTTATATTTCAGCTACTTCAGTTGCACTAGGGGCATTGTTAGCACAACATAATGAGTCTTGAAAAGAACGTGCCATCTACTACATCAGCCGGACACTAGTGGGCTATGAAGTTAATTATTCTTCGATGGAAAAAGCATGCCTAGCTATGGTCTTTAGTTCACAAAAGCTTCGACATTATATGCTTAGTCATCCCGTGAAGCTGATCTCAAAAGTTGATCTGCTCAAATATTTGTTATCCAAAACATCTTTGACTGGCCGCATGGCTAAGTGGGTTATTCTATTGAGTGATTTTGATATAGAGTATGTGGACTGAAAGGAAATTAAAGGGAAAGTAATAGCAGATCATTTGACAGACACTCCTTTGGTGGATTCCTATCCCTTGGTCACAAAATTTCTTGATGAAGAGGTCATCACAGTCACAGAAGCAGCTACGTAGACACTCTACTTTGATGGGTTGTATACTCACAATGGAGTTGGTGTAGGTATCTTGTTTGTCACCCCACAAGGTGACTACATCCTAAAGTCATTTAGGTTAGCCTTCCCATGTATGAACAACATAGTAGAATATTAAGCTCTCATCACTGGTCTCAAGATCACCATCCAATGGAACATCACTCATTTATGAGTCTTTGGTGATTCTCAATTAATCATCAAACAGGTTAATGATGAGTTTCTGATGAGAGATGACAAGTTGCTACCTTACAAGCACATGGTGGATGACTTCAAGAAGTACTTCACCTCTATCTAGTTTGATCAAATCCCTAGAGTCCAGAATAAAGAAGTTGATGCAATGGCTACAATTCTTTCCCTGATTGACATTCCCAAAGATTGAACAAACTGTGAGTTTCTAGTTGAACAACTTTTAATCCCTGCTTATGACATCCCTGGGAGCGAAATGGTGTGCGACATCATAGGTCCCGAATCACCATGGTATCACGACATTTACACTTACCTTCATGATAACGTCTTCCCCTTGACCTAACATGAAATCAACGTAAATGTTTCATCCAATGCACCTCCCGCTACACTATTGTGGGAGATACACTCTATTATTGTGGGTATGATGGAACCCTTCTTCGGTGTCTAAATGAGACAAAAGCCACACTACGTTAACCAAGGTACATAGTGGTGTTTGTGGGGCCCATTCTAATGGCATGGCCTTAGCTAAAAGAATTATTAGAGCTAGTTACTATTTGCCTACACTGGAGCATGACTCTTGTGAGTTCATGAAAAGGTGCTTACTTTGTCAGCAACATGCGGATCTAATACATGCTCCAGCACAAGATTTGCAACCTCTCATAGCACCATGGCCCTTCTCTCAGTGGGGTTTTGACTTGATTGGCAAGATATACCCTCCATCCTCCGACAACCACACTTTCATTAACACTGCCACTGAGTACTTCACCAAGTGGGTG
Source organism: Sequoia sempervirens (assembly GCA_007258455.2). NCBI lineage: Eukaryota > Viridiplantae > Streptophyta > Pinopsida > Cupressales > Cupressaceae > Sequoia > Sequoia sempervirens. The sequence continues at coordinate 112,044 of VDFB02260680.1, read as the reverse complement.
GAAGCAATGCCACTCTCTCAAATTACGTGCATTCAGATATCCAAGTTCATCCTTTTCCATATTCTTTGCAAATATGGAATCCTATCCTCACAAATAATGGAAATCCATTCAAAAATCAGGCCATGAAACACCTTTGTGAAACATTCCACATCCAACATCGTTGGTCCACGCCCTATTACCCGCAAGGTAATGGTCAAGCAGAAGTTACCAACAAAACCTTGATCAAGATTCTCAAAAAGGTGGTTAATAATAGTGGTTGAGATTGGCATCTCCATCTCCATCCCACCCTTTGGTAATATCGCACTTCCATCCACACTCCCACTAGCGCCACTCCATATTCTCTCATCTATGATGTCGATGCCATCTTCTCGATTGAAGTTGAGATCCCAACACTGAGAATATCTTTGAAGAACCTCATCAGTGATGAAGATGCTTGAGTTGCACATTTAAGTCAGTTGGAACTCCTAGATGAAAAATGGATCAAAGCATACAATCATCTTCAAGCGTACTAGCATTGTCTTACGAGAAGCTACAACAAGAAGTTTCATCCTCGCCAGTTCAATGTAGGTTATCTAGTCCTTAAGGAGAATCAGTGTACCCAGTAGGACCGAGACAAGAAAGGGAAATTTGAGGAAAATTGGTTGGTTCCCTATGTTATCACTGCTAAGTATGGATCTGGGGCATATAGGCTTGCCACACCTAAAGGAGAGCCCCTAGAGGAGCCCATCAACATCATGCACCTAAAAAGGTTTTATACCTAAGTCAGCTGGGTTATCCTATCCTGTAAAAATACAAAAATAAAATCAAAAAAGTCAAAAAATTGAAAAATAGTAAAGAGAAATAATTCTTCCTATGATGAAAACCACCCTTGGTGGTGCCTTGGATAAGTATGTTTGGTCAAAACCTGGTAAAAGGTGCCATTCGTAAAGGGATTAATCATTATCTACCTTGCATCCTAGTTGCTTTATGCTTCCATCCATTCTATCCTCACATCCAATCCTAGCATCCTATGTGATCCAGTCCTTTTCATCTGCATCCCCTTATCTAACACTTGTTATATTTTGGTTGAGCATTGCGTGATTTTCATTTGCATTCTTTAATCCTGAGCTTTTATCCCAATTTGAGCTTGTGTCATCCATCCATGTTGTCAGTTGGTCTCTCACTTTCATCTAGGATCCTTCATCGTGTCAGTCCTCATTAGGTCTCATTTTGTCTTCCATGACATGACAGGAAGTTATTAAAATTTAAGAGTGACATTAATATGAAACATCATGGTCTATAGACTGATTTTGGATTTGCAGGAATTAAATAAATCCCTATCATGTTGGTCTTTATCAGGTCCCATCTTTTCATGTCTTTCATCTGGTTGCGGTCTTTCTTCCCCTGATGGATATCCTCATTCATTTGTAGTATCTAGAATAGTACGGTCTACAAACTGACTTGGAATTAGCCCCTTGGGATTTTTTCCATCCTATCGTGTCGGTCATCTATCCATCGTTTGTCTCGTTTTGTCTTTTTCATTGGTCTTTTTTGAACTATGTTGCCCCTACACTTTCACGTAGGCAAGGTTGATCATTTGATCCACCCCCAGGGTTTTTGTCCATCCAGTATTTTTCCTCCATCATCCGCTTTTTGCTTTTAACCATGGTATTTTATTGAACTATGAGGGCTTTGCGCTTTCACGTAGGCAAGGATAATCTTTGATCAACCCCCAAGCCCCTAGGTCTTTAGGGTGTGTCAGTTTTGTGTTCTTGTGTCTTGTGTCATGTTGTCAAACATGTTCTTATCTAGCTAGTTCTTCACAAATGAGATCCACTAGTATCATGAGATTCAACCAGTTTTGAGAATCCTAAGTCATTTTGATCACTTAGTTTAGTCTCCATATTTGGTCTTAACAAGATGCATCCTTCCTCATCAAACCACATCAATCCCATCCACCTTTCAATCCTATGGCAAAGGACATTTGAAATTGATTGCTTTCTTGTGATGCTTTTGGCATTTTGTTTATCATTTGAGCTTCCTATCATACCTTGTCAAGCTCGCCATGATCCATCATATTATGGTGTGCTTTGATTGGTAAAATAGGGGCATATCTTGATCTTTTGTTTGTTGTTGTCTACTTGGTTTTCACACATAGTACCCATCAAGATCCCTGCGGTCTTGTGTTATGTTGGGGAATCCTTTGTACTTATGGTTATCCCAATGTCTAGCTCGACCAAAGTCATCACGACTTTGGCATGTTTGGATAGCCTCCTTGTCTGTTGTGTTTGTTTTATGCATTAGACACTAATTTTCCTTGGTTCCTCATACCTTGGTGTGTGATGTCTTTTGCTATAGAAAAAATTAGTGGTCCGAAAATGGAAAATAGCATTAGGATTGCATCTCATTTCCATTCTGTTGAATTGCATTTATCCTCCATCCATCCTGTCCCTGAACTATGACCTATGATTTTGGTTGTGCAAACACTCATCTCCCATCTCTTCTTCTTCTCAGGATGCCTATGGTTCTTAACAGGTGCAATTTCACACCCATCCTCCCTTAATTTTGTAATGATTACAAGGAAAATACTTGGAAATAATCTAAAGCAAGTATGATATGCAAGCCCTTATTTACACTCATGCCTATGCTGATTTCATTTAGATATTAATGTTTGTAAGTAATTTAATTGCATCCCATCATCCATATAGGTTGCATTCATTTTAAAGTACAATTTGATCTCAAATGGCACAAATTGTCATCTCATCTAGCACAGTAGGTTCATTGCATTGCATTTCATCACATGTGCATTGTCATATCATATTCATTTTAAGTTGTTTAGATTAATCTTAATTGGTTATTCTAAGCATCCTATGTTTATTTAATTGTCAATTCATCACATTAACATTTCATATTAGTCCATCTCATTAATACATTACATACATCACCACCTGCATCACAAATTGTTAGGCTCATGTCCATAGCATACAAAATCATAAATCAATGCAACATCATAAATTAATTATCATATCCTACATCACAAGTGTTAGGAATCATGCATCTCATCCATGTCATCAACATAAGCATAAACACTAATCATCATAAACACATGCATCATCATAATAATCGTCCATAATAAAACACATACATACACATGTACATAAATAAATCATCCATCACATAGGCACAACATAGTGTCAATAAGGGTTGTTGCATATCATATAAATATCAAAATATAATTTTCATCACATGGTCCATAATAAAGTCCATCGTACAATCAAAACACATGTCCATCATATACATCGATAATCATTGAATAAATATACAAGCACAAGGCTCTGAATCAAATGTAGAGACTACATCAATGATCAACATGATCTATATATGATATGCGCTATGGGATCTATGGTGGTCTCTACCCCTGTATGTTGCGCATCCACCCTGCACCTATCAAAAACTTGTATTATGTCCTCTATCCTCTCTACCCTGAGCTTCCCTCATCTAACCTCTATGGTGAATCCAGCACTAGCCCTCTGTGTGAAGGTGTCTCTAGTGACCGTGATGGTCCTAGCATCTATGGTACCACTTAGACATAGGGGGTACACATCATGTAGCATTTGTCACCTCTCTGAAATAGGCCCCCATATAATAGTTGAACTCCCTCATGTACTCATCTCTATCTACTGCCTGTATCCTGGCCACATCTCACTCCATCCTATATCTGTCTCGTGACCTAGTCAGTTATCTCCTCTCCTGCTCCCAAGCATCCTATGCCATCCTTAGCTGGTCTATCTATGCCTGCATCCACAACATTTGATCTACCGTTGTATCCCTCTCACCCTACAAGGCATGTCGTTGTGCCTCTGTTGCATCCTTCTCAACTTGCAACGCCTACATCTATACCTCTATCACCTCTCTCTCATCCTATAGGGAATGTATCCATGCCTCTATTATATCCCTCACCCTGCAAGGTCTACATCTGCACCATCGTTGCCTCTGCCCTCTCTAGTATTAACCCTACATCTCTAGCTATCTCCTCTGCAACCTCTGCTTTGTCCCAGAGCTCATCTCACTCCCTCCTCAACTCAATCCTCTCCCTCTGTAGCTCTTCTAGCTATCTCCTGGAATCATCCCTCTCTGCCAATGCCTAGTAACTGTTGTCCTGCATCATCAACTAAGTCCATATAATTCCTCTCTCCCTCTACCTATAACCTATACACATAAGCCTGCAACCTGTCCATGTCTTCCTATGACTCCCTAATTCTATGCTCTGTGATCCATAATCTCGTTAGAGCTCCTATCCATAGTACAACTAGATCCTCTAGTGGTGGAGGCACGTATGGTATTATGGCCAATGGATATACCTCTGGGGCATCCACCTCCATCGCCTCTCCTTATCCTCTCCTCCTTTGCCTTAGCCTCTCTATCTCCACCTGTCCTTTGTCAAGTGCCTCTCCTCCTGACTCTCCATTGTCTAGCCAGTCTTGCCTCATCCTCTGAGTTGTAGCTGGGTGCCCCCACAATTGGGTGCACCGTCATAATCCGTGCTAGCCTGTGACATGCCCACCAGGCAGAGTATCATACAGTCATCCCTGTGTTCACCTCTCCTCCTATCCCAGGATATGACACCTGCTATAGCTCCTCCCACACCTACGTCGCGAACTCCACGATGATCTTATCACCCCACAACTGCTCTCAGGTAATCCATCAAAACCTCTGTGGTCCTGGAGGGATATCTTGCTATATCTCGAATTGCCTCATCACCCTTTCTAGCCTGTGTAGCTCTACGATGTGTGGATCCCACCCGATCAGGTAGCATACGGTGAAGTAATATTCCCTATGCCTCCTCTCATCATCCCTCCATCTGGAAAACCATCGTGCCATGTATGGTCTCCATACTATCTGATCCTCCTGTAGATCGTCTAATCTCCTCCTCCATCCCTCTAGGTCATTGACATCTAGATAATGTAACCGCCAGTCGTACTCAGTCCGATACGAGTATGACACTGGTAGTGTCTCATCCTGTGTACCTACTAACAAGACCCCTAGCCTAGCCATACTGATGTGCTCCCAGGTCCATACCTATAGTAGTGTCACATGTGTGACGTTGCACACCCTCCTATAGAAAACCACATGTAGATCCCTATACAACTGTGCCAGTATGCATGCACCCCATGTGAACTCACCTTCTCTCCACCTCCAGCTCACCAGATGTCCTATGATCGATGGTTGTAATATCCTCTAGATGTCCTCCAGAGTCACTGTCATCTCCCCTATCTGGGAGATGAAAATTTGACATATCGGAGCTCCATCACTGCATTAGTGTCGTCAGTAGCACCCTATGTTCCCTAATGTTGGGATATCCCAACATATGTAGTAATCCCAACTATGCTAATGTTGCATGGTCATGCGCATCCATCCTCTCAATGGTTGCCTCTAGAACTGTTGAATACCTCTCTCTCATCTGCAGTGTATCAAAGCCCTGCATCCACACCAAACACTTTATCAGTCATTTTCATCAATCTCTTTCATTTCCTCTCTTTTTCCCTCACTCTTCCCCCTGCCCTGGGTTTTTCTTGCTAATTTTTCCTTTTGTTTCTTTCATTCATCCTTTTTGGGTGAATTCGCCCCTCCATTGGGCGAATTCACCCCTTAATATTTTTTTTCTGCCCTTTCGAGAAAATTCACCTGACCTCTTGGTGAATTCTCTCATCATTTCTTTTGTTTGCCCTCTCAGGTGAATTCACCCGATCTTCAAGCAAATTCACCCTAGTTCTTTGCTCACCCTTTTTGGGTGACTATGCCCATTGCATAGTTGAATTCGCCCCATTTCGCTTGTCCACCCCTTTCAGGCGAATTCGTCGGATTGTCAAGAAAATTTTCCCAACCCATTCACCTGTTTTCTCAGGCAAATTCACACGTACATTGAGCGAATTCACCCAAATTTTCATCTGCCTATGTTTCAGGAAAATTTTCCCTCTGATTGGGTGAATTCGGCCATTTTTCCCTTCATCTATATTTCGGGTGAATTCTCCCAATGATTGGGTGAATCTGCGCTTGTTTCCCTTCACTAGTTTGTTGGGCGAATTCACCCAATTATTGGGTGAATTCTCCCATTTTATTCCTTCACCTATATTTCAGGTGAATTCACCCACTTATTGGGAAAATTCACCCCTTTGATCACGTCCACCCTTGTCGGGTGAATTTTCTCGATCCATGGGCGAATTCTCCTTTCCTAATGTCGATTTCGCCCTTTTCTCAGGCATCCCCCTCCCTTTGGGTGAATTCGCCCCTCACCCAGGTGAATTTTCCTCTCTTTGGCTGCCTCCCCAAAGGGACGATTTTTCCTGACAAATGGGCGAAATCGCCCATCTGCCATCAACCCACTTCAATAATCTACCCAAAACTCACATTTTAAAATGCATCAAAATTAAAAATCTTAAGACAAAAATCATAAAGGAGGGTTTTGAAACTAACCTGGCAGGGTATTACGCACTCGTGGTAGAACTGGCGTATCTCGTAGCCCTGGTGGATGATCTCATGATCTACAAAACCCTAATCCCCACTTTTGTACTTATCTTCCATCCTTTTCACCCTCTTCCTCTCTCTCTTGCTGAGTTAGCCTCCAAATGTGCAAATGGTGAATAGTAATTTCTAAAATTACTATATATAACATTTCCCTCTCTTTTCACCTTTTTAAGTTTTGGGTTTTTTTACCCTTTATTTAACCTCTTTTTAATTTAATTAATCCCCTTTCTTCTACGGGTCATCATTTGCACCCCATTCGTTTGTTTTCCTCCGTTGAAAATCCATTCTTCATGGTTTTTCGAGCTCCACCATGTGGTACCCTTTGTTTCTTCATATCAACAAGTCACCCAAGTCCCCTTTTTTCTTCCCCATCTGCCCTCTCGAGGGGCATACCCTATCATTTTCCTTTGTTCCTCCGTCTAGTCCATTTCCTTGCGAGACCGGGGAATCTTCTTTCATTTTCCACCATTTGGATAGCTTATGCAGCTTTTCTTGTGTTGGGGCATCACTTTCTAGTCCTTTCACTTTCTAGTCCTTTCTTCTATCGAGTCGCCTATATTTTATTTTCTTTGAAACACTATTATTCTAACAATATTTCAAAGAGGGGAAAAATGTAGACATCTGAATTTGACTGGACTCCCGTATGGTCAAATTCATCCCCTTTATTCATATATCCAACATCCCCCATCTTTGTTAATTAAATACTTTATTTAATTAATATTTCATCTCTTCCTAATGTTCTTAAGGTATTTAATTAAATAATTAAAAAATTTACCTTTTATCCCCTTCCTTCTCTAAATTAAATAAATTCCTCAAATTATTTAATTTATTCATTTGGCCTTTTGAATTTAAATCAATTTTTAAATTCATCTTTTTCTCTCTCCTTGTCCTGTCCTCCATAATCTCCCTTTAATTTGGATTAATTTAATCAATCCATGATTAAGATGTGCACACCTTTAATCAGGATTAATGTCACATCCTCCATAATTTGCAACTTGCCTTAACCCTTTATTAGCCTTTCTAATCACTTATTTGCACAACCTTAATTGCATGACTAGGTCAACCTAATCCTTATGCCATTTATGGCATACCTCCAAGTCAACTATCATTAATTGCTTTCTCCATTTGGACAAGGCAGCCCATTCCCCCATGTGAATTTAAAATTCACTTTTATTCCCCCCATGCATTTTAGGAATTTTTAATTCCTCTCCTCTTCCCCATGAGAATATTTGAGGAATTTTTAATTCCTCACATGTCACATCTCCCACATGGGGACAAGGACCTCCTTTATGAGGATATCTTGTCCCAACCCCAAGGTACCTTAAAGTACCTCCACCTCACCTTTCTCGTGACACATCATTGGCCACATGGCGAGATGTGAGAGCTTGTGAGTCCTCAACTCACCCTGGCCCTTGCTCTTGTCCATGGTGGCTAAACCTTAGCCCTCCATTCCTTAGAGGAATTTCCTCTAAAATTAAACGATTTTTCCCTCATTTGATCATTTTCCATTCAAGCAATCAAGCCTTCAAGCACTCAAAAACATCCTCCATTGCTACAACTTTTGAGCTCACTTTGCATCCACATCTTGCATCTACCCACATACCCACTTACACCATTGTATTCCTCATCCACTCATGTTCATTTTGCATCCGGTTTCAAGCTATTTTCCATCCAAAGGATCACACAATCGAACGAATCAATAGGGCCAACCATTTGATCAACTTGGGAAAGGTAACTCACTTTATTTTCTTTATTTTGTTCAAGTTCAACTAGGCTAATCATTGAGGTGTTGTTTTTGTTTCCCTTGCTTGCATTTCATTTCATTTTGCATTCTAGACTAGGAGATTTAACACTGCACACAACTACAAATATTGTTATTGATGTATAGTGTGAAGGGATAGTTGAGTAGGGAGATTGATGAAGATTGATGAGTATAGTAGTATATTGTATTATCACTGATGATAACCTATTGAATATATATAGAAGTGTTGGTTCAAAGAAGACCAAATGACTTGAATATTTCCCTAAGTCCAAAGCATAGTCTATCATTGTTCAAAGAACCAGTCTTTTGGTCCACGTTATTATGTCATTTTGAGGTAATGATTGTGTATGTTGGAAGGCTCTAAATGAAAATTTCCATGATCTAACGTCTTCCACAATCAAAGATAATAGTGACAAAGTATCAGTCTAGTTATACTAGTGTAAATGTGACAGTGTGTATGATTGGAATGCTTTGCTATAGATGATTATTTGCTATTTGGTTTTGAGGAAGTATTTATAGGTTCCTAAAGTGTCTTTTTTTCAAGTTTCAAGTTTTTTGGTTGTTCTTGTTTCAAGTTGTGAGTGAACAAATGGTTCATTCTATTGTTACAAGTCACCTGTGATGCCAACATAAATGTTTTGGGTTACACAAAGATGAGTAGGGGTTAGAGCAGAATTATGGTAATAATTATAGGTCATGTTGACTTATCTTAATGTGTTATACACTTTGATTCCTTTTGCAAGGTGTGTATGATTGTGTCATTATCCGACAAGATGAAGTGTTGCATGGTACATGTCTTGGGCTGACCTAATTATGTTTTGGTTGATTGTGATATATATACAAGGTTAATTCCTTGTGTGATGATGTAAGAGATGTGAGATAATTAAGTGTGTGAAATTCAAATTAGAGAAGTGAAAATTATTTTTGAGGTGGAGAATGAAGTATGTTAAGTTAGTATTTTGAGCTTCAGTGGAACTATATCTTCAACATAGGTCAGATGCATTATTAGTAGTTTATATCTAGTAGTGAACATCTTTCTTCTATCTCTTTCTATTCTAGGTAGTGATTCACCAACAGTGAGTCCACCAATTTTATCATACTTTGTAACTGATTACAATATCTATATTGTGAGATAATCCTCACTGTGTTTTTTCTCTTTTTAGGTTTTCCACGTAAATATGGCGTTCTTGTGTTCTTGATTTCATGCATGATTTCTATGTTCCTTTTGCATTACTGCAAGATTAATGTGATGCATTGAATGAATTTTTAAGTTATTAATAATACTAATTTACCCCCCTCTTAGTATTTTAGGTGTTCAACAATTGGTATCAGATCTTGGTTCCTTCAATTGTCTTGATCGTTGAGGTAGATCTTGGATTTGAGCACATGGATACAAGGAATTATCCTATTCCTCAAGAAGAAATTATCCTTGAAGGATTTACTAAAGAAGATTGCATAGTGGAAATGGAAGGAGAACTCAAATCAGCTCTTGATGATTTGGATAAAGAATAAGCTGAGAACATAGATCTAAAAAGGATCTTGGTGATGCAGATGAGTGCATTAAGAAGCTAAGAGAGAAACTCAAGAAAGTTAGAAATAGAATCAATGAAATAAATGAGCAGCTCGAGAAATCAAATGAGACTATCACCAGTCTAAAAGTACAAGTTGAAGACTACCTGAATGCCAAACTGAAAGGTAAATTTGAAGAATGTTCAAATCTTGAACAACAGATTGTTACTTTGAGATCATATATGGAAAAACCAAGGATTCAAGAAAAAAAATTCAATAAGAGCTCCACACTTCTTGATGAGATTATTGTTGGATAGAAGGGTTCTAATGACAAAGAAGGATTAGGGTTTGAGAAAGGTGAAATCTCCAAGGTAGAATAGACTCCAAAAATGTTGAAAATAAAGTTGATAAGAAGGGAAAAGACATACATATTAGGAACCAAAAGAAATACATCAAGATACCACCTATAAGACAACTAAATACATAATGGTACCCATCTTTTAATGGTTATTGTTATTACTGCAATAAGTTTGGACATAATGTTGTAGAGTGTAAAAGTGAAATGAATTAGAATGTTCAATCATTTCTCGATCAGTGCTATACATGCAATAGATTTGGTTATAGAGCTAGTGAATGCAAAAATAAGATGATGAATGGCCATAAAAATGGCATGAGGTTTCAATCTTTCAGTGGCTACTATTATGCATGTGACATGTATTTGGGCATAAGGCTAATGAATGTAGATCTAGAATGGGTGGAAGTAAGCCTGTTCAAAAAGGTGTCATATGTCACAAATGCAATAAACCAGGACACATAGAATTTTTTTGCAGAAGCGGAAATGTGAAGCCCTTTGTTTTACAAAAGAAGGTTGATCCAACAAAGAATTGGAGAGCTTTGGCTCAGGGGGAGTTTTAGCAAAAGATCCTTAATCCCCCACCAAATTTGTGGTGCAATTTTTTTTCAGCACACTAGTATATGTGTATATCAACATGGAATATCTATTGATAGCATTTATAGTATGAAACTTCCTATTGAGGAGATTTGTGAAGTAATTGAAGGTGACTAACTGCATAGTTAAGGTTTGTCAACTTTTTGACCTAACATTATTCACTACAATGAATGCACTTTAGGTCTTCAGAAAATGGTTTTATATATGTTTTTCGCATATGGAAAGTCCACTTGTAATCGAGCATTTGAAGAGTGAAGAAGTGGAGAAAAGGTGAAGTGAAGTGTTTTCAAATTGTTGTGCAAAACCCTACCGATAGAATAATTCAAAGTTAGTTATCATTTCCTACTAAAACCATAGTTTCAAAAGTGGTTCACAATGTTTACCCCTCAATTAATTGATGTCTTGGAGTGGTCGGGACCTAAGTTCAAGAAACAACCCCTTAAATACATGGAAATGGATCCAGAAGGTGCAGTTTTTAGTGTTACATATGGTGTAATCTACACTAAGGATGTGTGAATGTATATTCATGTGAAAATGGGAGGATATGATCATACCAAGATAATGAATGGGCTCATCGAATATGTTTCTGAGTTGAAAGTAGAATTTGAGAGCCTGATAGAGAAGACGTTGGATGTATGGAACAATTTTTCAAACTCTTGTTATGAGAATGCATGGCTTAATGATGTAGGAGCATCCTTGGTTCTTAGCAATCCTACATCAACCAAAAAAATATTTTCTTTTAGTTTTTGTTCTTGTTCTATTCTTGCTCAGTTCAAGTTGGAAGATTCAATATTTCTTAATATTTGCTCATCGTACTTTGTGGATCTATGTTCACATTATGGAAATGTTCATTTTCCTTATTCCAAGATTTGAGCACGATTTGATCTTTTTCCGACAAGTTATCACTTCCAGATTTAATGGCAGTTTCTTGAACCGGCATAGGAATAATTGTCTAAACTAACGGCTAGTTTGATCGCTTGTGGATCTTTCTCGTAACTTGCAAATCTTGATGGTGTGATTTCAATTGTTCCATGAAGTTTCCCCGACCTTAATTATAGGTCCACACTTCATCCTATGCACCTGTGGAGGAGAAATTCAAATTTGAGGCCGACCTATTCATGCACATGTTACATTTTCTTTCATTGGAGATTGTAATGATCTTTGGTCGACACAGATGATTCTAGATCTCAATATGTGATATAAATCATTGTAATAGATCATTAGAAAGGTAGTGAGATGAAGATTAGGTGTGAGATGTTATATTTCAGCTTGCATTAAGGATCATATAGGAATATTGTATGCAAAACATGTTATGTCAGGCCTATGAGCCCAATCTGTAAAATCGGATGTTGCTAGTTGTTTGTAATTGAAGTTGCTTATAATAAGAAAGTTTGAATCTGCATTTTCCTCCATATTTTGTGTTGCTTCTATTGTGTAACTCTTGTTGCATGGTCCATATTTTTCTTTTTTAGAACCCTCCTTCAGTGGCTGCACTAGATTGATATCAAAACGAGATTTGTTCTATGAGAGATCGCCAGAGTTTACGAAGTCTTGTTGAAGATTTGTTGTGGGGTGGCAGATTGAGGATCTGACTTGCAGCTATAGAGAACTTGTGTAAAGATGGCAGGAAGAAGAAATGGTAGAGGAAATGGATCGCATGGAAATGCAGTTGCAGCTATGATGGAGATGTTGAGAGGAATTGTTGCTAGATTAGATGCAGTTGAAATGGCCCAGAGGAGAAGTTGACCAGTTGATTATGTGAGTGATGAAGAGGTAGAAGTACAAGAAGAAAGGGGAAGAGAAGATCAACCCGACCTAGATCAGGGGGAAGAGAGTTTCATAAGATCCCTAACTAGAGAAAATACTAAACCCCATTTCAATCCACTGGATTATAGAAGTAAGTTGGATTCAGATGAATTGCTTGATTGGATAATAGAGATGGAGAAGTATTTTGATTTTGAAGGTACCACTGAAGATAAGAATGTGAAATTTTCTTGTACAAAGTTGAAAGGACATGCATCCCTTTGGTGGGAACATTTGCAAACAGATAGGAAAAGAAGAGGAAAAGAAAAGATAAAATCATGGGATCAGATGGTGAATAAGTTAAAAACAAAGTTTATGCCTACAAATTATCAGATCAGTTTGTTCTAGAAGTTGCAGAATTTGAAGCAAAAGGAGTTAAGTGAGACAGAGTATACTGAGGAGTTCTACAAGTTGAATATCATATCTGTGCATTCAGAGGATGAGATCAAGCAAGTAACCAGATATGTGAATGGCTTGAGACCATCTATATAGGATGAGATCAGTTTGATTAAATTGCAGAGTGTAGAGGAGGCATACCAATGTGCCCTAAAAGAAGAAGAGAAGCTTAATAAAATACATGATCAGAGGTAGAGAGGAAGAGGTGGAAGATTTCAGAAAGGAAGAACTTTTATCAGAGGAGGAAGAGGATCTTCTATAGATCAAAATAAGGATAAGGAAGTCAGTAAGAATGATAATTCGTACCATAGAGGTGATGGAAACTCTTATCGGAGAGGAGGATATGGTGGTTACCAGAATGAGGGTTATAGAAGAGATGATAGAGGATAGGAGAAAAGAGTATTCAAGGGAACTTGTTTTAAGTGTGGAGGAGAAGGACATAGAGAATTTGAATGTAATCAGGGAGAGACAAGCAGAAAGATAGAGAATAGTAGAAGAACAACCTTTGTTGAGAAGGATCATGTTGGATCATCTAATAAACCAAAAGAGGGAGAAGTATTAGTGAACAGAAGAGTATTGTGTCAAATTGAGATGGAGCAGGAACTGTTGCAGAGAAAGAATTTGTTTTGGACCAGATGCAAGGTGGCTGGTAAATGTTGCAAAGTGATTGTTGGTAGTGGAAGCTTAGAGAACCTAGTTTCTGAAGAAATGGTGATGAAATTGAAGTTGGAAAGACTGAAACACCCGAAGCCCTATTAGATAGCATGGATTCAAGATGAGCATAAGATACTGGTAAGTGAACAATTTTTGGAGAAATTGAAGATAGGAAATTATCATGATGAAGTTTTGTGTGATATCATGCCTATGGATATATGCCATGTTTTATTCAGAAGACCTTGGCAATATGATAGGCAGGCTATTCATGATGGAAAGAAGAATACATATACCATTGTTGCTAATGGGATGAAGCAGACTTTGTTGCCATTGGAGGATGTTCCTAAAGTTGAGGTTTGTACGAGTGCTAGAATTTTCTTGGTTGATGGAAGGAGATTTCTAGATGGATTGAGACATGAGAACATGTGTTATGCCTTGGTTCCTAAGAAGGTTGAAGACTTGAAGCATGAAGAATAACAACCGGAGGAGATAAAGGAGTTGCTGACAAAGTATGAGGAGATCATTTCAGATAATTTACCTGATGGATTACCACCTGTGAGGAGTATTAGTCATTGCATGGATCTGATTCCTGGAGCTAGTTTTCCTAATAAGGAAGCACACCGGATGACACCAAAAAAAGAATGAAGAATTGAATAGACTAGTGCAAGAGTTGTTGAGGAAGGGTTTGATCAGAGAAAGCTTAAGTCCTTGTGTAGTACCTACTATGCTAGCACCTAAGAAGGATGGAGAATGGAGGATGTGTATAGACTCTAGAGCCATAAACAAAATCATAGTGAAGTATAGATTTCCTTTTCCCTAGATGGATGACATTATGGATTGTTTAAGTGGGGCTAAATACTTTACAAATATATATTTGAAGAGTGAATATCATCAAATCAGAATAAGAGAAGGGGATGAGTGGAAGACAACATTCAAAACAAATGAAGCATTGTATGAGTGGTTGGTGATGCCTTTTGGACTAAAAAATGCACCAAGTACTTTCATGAGGCTGATGAATGAGGTATTGAAGAAATTCTTGGGTAAGTTTGTGATTGTTTACTTGGATGACATCTTGATTTTCAGTAAGACTAGAGAAGAAATTTTTTTGCATATAAGAAAATTTTTGCAGAGGTTGAGAGAAAAGAAGTTGTTGATAAACATTAAGAAGTGTAGTTTCATGAAGGAAGAATTGGTATATCTAGGATTTGTGATATCTGTGGATGGATTGAAGATGGATCCTGAGAAGGTAAGAGAAATTGTTGAATGGCCTACACCAGATAGCATTGGAGAGGTAAGATCATTTCATGGATTGGCTAGTTTCTACTGGAAGTTCATTAGGAATTTTAGTTCTATTTGCAGTCCTATGACAAAAATAATGAGAGGGGATAAGAAAGATTTTAGGTGGACATCTGGAGTAGATCGAAGTTTTGAGTTGTTGAAACAGAAAGTGATTGAGCAACATGTGTTGGATTTACCAGACTTTGATAAGGTATTTCAGGTAGACTATGATGCAAGTGGAAATGCAATTGGAGCAGTATTAAGTCAAGAAGGAAGACCAGTAGCTTATTTCAGTGAGAAATTAAATGATTCTAGGAGAAGATATTCAATATATGACCAGGAGTTTTATGCCATAGTTCAAGCCTTGAAGAAGTGGAGACACTACTTGTTTCCTAAGGATTTTGTGTTGTATACGGATCATCAGGCATTGTAGTATATGAACAGTCAAGGTAAGTTGAATCAGAGACACATGAGATGGGTAGAATTCTTCTAGAGTTATACTTTTGTTTTGAAACATAGGAGTGGAAATTCAAATAGAGTTGCTAATGCTTTGAGTAGGAGAAAGAATTTACTGGCAGAGATGAGAGTGGAGGTATTAGGCTTTGATGAATTGAAGAACTTGTATGAGGAAGACCCAGATTTTGCAGAACCTTGGAAAGCTTGTAAAGAACCAATCCTGGAGGATAGGAGTCAATGGTTGGATTGTTTCATTCAGGAGGATATGTTGTTAAAAGGAAATTAGTTGTGTATACCCCAAATTTCAATGAGGGATAACCTAGTGAAAGAAAAACATAGTGGGGATTGTTAGGACACTTTGGAATTGATAATATAGTAGCATTGGTAAGTGAGAATTACTTTTGGCCACAGATTCATAAGGATGTTAGAAAATTTGTACAAAGTTGTAGAGTTTGTCAAGTTGCAAGGGGGAGTAGTCAGAATGTTGGATTGTATAAGCCTTTAATAGTTTCAGAGAGACCTTGGGAGGATATCAGTATGGATTTCATACTTGGTTTACTGAAGATAAAAAAGAGGTAATGATTCTATATTTGTGGTGGTGGATAGATTTTCTAAAATGGCACATTTCATACCTTGTAAGAAGACAACAAATGTAGTACATGTAGCAGACTTTTTTTTCAAAGAAGTGGTCAGATTGCATGGATTACCTAGGAGTATTGTTTCAGATAGAGATACAAATTTTTTGGTTACTTTTGGAGGACACTTTGGAAAAAGTTAAAGATAGATTTAAAGTTCAGTTCTACTTTTCACCCACAGACTGATGGATAGATAGAGGTAGTAAACAGGAGCTTGGGGAGAAGATCGAAAGTTGGGATTTAGTTCTTGCACAAGTAGAGTTTGCTTACAACAATTCAATGAATAGGAGTACCAGAAAGACACCTTTTAAGATTGTTACTAGAGTTCATCCTAGAGGTATATCAGAGTTGTGATACACTAGTATGGAAGATAAAAGGAATACAGAAGCAGAGGAATTTGTAGAACATATGAAAAAAGTGCATAACTCAAGTAAAGCAACAATTGGAAGATATGAACCAAAAGTATAAGGAGCGAGCAGATGAAAAGAGGAGACATAAGAAATTCAAAGTTGGAGATGAAGTGATGGTGTATTTGGGGAAGGAGAGATTTCCAGTTGGCACATACAATAAGCTCAAGATGAGGAAGTTTGGACCCTATAATATTTTTTAAGAAATTTGATTCAGGAAATGCATATGAAGTAGAGTTACTGGATGGCATGGGTATATCACCTATATTCAACATTGCATATCTACATTAGTACCATGAAGTAGAATTATGTGAAGACAATAAAGAAAAATTTGAGAAACAGTTTCCTGAACAACAACCATATGAGATAGAAGATATCTTGGATATCAGGGATGGGAGGAAAACTCATGGAAGACAATGCAAAGAATATATTGTGTAGTGGAAAGGCATACCAGTGGAGGATTCTTCTTGGATTTCTCAGGTTGAGGTAGACCGTTTTGGTTTTCCTTTAGCCCCAGCAAAGTGAGGGACTCACTTTTCAAATAACCCTGGGTGTCTGATGCAGGAGCATCCTTGGTTCTTGGCAATCTTGCATCAACCAAAAAATAATTTTCTTTCAATTTTTGTTCTTGTTCTATTCTTCCTCAGTTCAAGTTGGCAGATTCGGTATTTCTTCATATTTCCTCACCAGACCTTGTGGATCTATGTTCACATCATGGACATGTTCATTTTCCTTATTCCAAGATTTGAGTGTGATTGGATCTTTTTTCGGAAAGTTATCACTTCCATATTTAATGGCAGTTTCTTGAATTAGCACCAGAATAATTGTCTAAACTAACAGCTAGTTTGATCACTTGTGGATCTTTCCCGTAACTTGTGGATCTTGATGGTGTGATTCAAATTGTTCCATGGAGTGTCCCTGACCTTAATTATAGGTCCACACTTCATCCTATGCACCTGTGGAGGAGAAATTCAAATTTGAGGCCAACCTATTCATGCACATGTTACATTTTCTTTCATTCGAGATTGTAATGATCGTTGGCCGACATAGATGATTCTAGATCTCAAGATGTGATATAAATCATTGTAATAGATCATTATAAAGGTAGTGAGATGAAGATTAGGTTTGAGATGTTAGATTTCAGCTCACATTAAGGAGCATATAAGAATATTGTATGTCAAACATGTTATGTCAGGCCTGTGAGCCCAATCTATAAACCTGGATGTTGTCAGTTGTTTATATTGAAGTTGTTGGTAATAAGAAAGTTTGAATATGCATTTTCCTCCATATTCCATGTTGATTATGTTGTGTAACTCTTGTTTCATGGTCTGGATTGTTCTTTTTGAGGACCCTCCTTCCGTGGCTACACCAATTAAGTATGTGTTGAGTAGAATTCACGATAATTTTGTGGTTGGATATTCCACACTTGATCAATAAGCAAGATATCAAAGTAGTTACTAGTTTATGCTCTAAAGGACCTATTCCACTGATGAAGGCCATGAAGAATGAGATGGTTATAAAGCTTACCGATGAAAAATTTGACAAGCGTGCCCTCACAGTGAAGGATATAAATGATCTAGTAGTTAAATATGCATCCATGATGATAGGTTACATGATTTATTACACCAATAGAAAAAATTAAATGTCGGAAATTTCTATTCATATTGCTCCCCAGATGGTGAAAGAAGGTTTGGACATAGATTTATGTGAGATCCTATGACAATAGTTGATGGAGAATCTTTAGAAAACAAAAGGGTCTCAGTACCCATTCTAGTATGGTACTCTTATCATATGCTTTTTGTTTTACTTTCTTATTGAATAACTTGGTACAAAGAATGTTGTATGGCTGGAGGGTATTCCTATTCCAATTCAGATTAGGGATCACTCAGAATGGGAAGACCAATAAAAATAGATGAAATTTCATTGTAGCCACAGTTAGTAATAGCACCATTTGATAAATGGGGATTAGACTTCATTGGCCCCATAACACTAACATTAAACAATAAAGAGTACATATAGGTTTGAATAGATTACCTTAGAAAGTGGGTAGAAGTTAAGGCTTTGCAGTTTGCAAGAGATGGGAATGTGGAAAATTTTCTATATGAAGACATTAAAAAGAAATGGAGTGCCAAGAGAAATTATCACAAACCAAGGACCTCAATTTACATTAGAGTTGATCACAAAGTTGGTTCAAGAGTATGAAATTAGACATAGGAAGTCCTCACCTTACCACCCTCAAGCTAATGGATAGGTGGAAGTCACAAATAGGGAGATTGAGAAAATTCTAACCAAAGTAGTACAAATTCATAGGAAATATTGGGAAGCCAGGTTGCTTGAGGAAATTTAGGCCTATAGATCAACTTGAAAAACTACAACAGGGTTTACACCATATGAGTTGGTGTATGACAAGAAAATATTTCTTCCTATGGAGTTTGATTACAAAACATTGAGGAAAATAGTAACACTAGGCATGGACATGACAACAGCACAAAAGGAGAGACTACATAACTTGAATGCACTTGATGAAATTAGAATGGAAGTCATTCACCACACTAAAGTTGTCGAAAATCAAAGAACTAGATGGAATGATCAATTTATCAAGTCAAAATAATTCAGCGCAAGAGATTGGGATTTTCTTTATGACTCTAGGTACAAGGACTATAAGGGAAAGATATAGACAAGATGGCTTGGCCCATATGAGCTCAATACAATAGGTATTTCCTAATGGGGTAGTCTAATTACAAACAATCAATGAAGTAAAATTCTCATTACTAGCTAATGGACACATGCTTAAGCTTTACAAGAGGCCATTACAAAAGGAAGATTTTATTCTTTCATTAATTTAGAAGTATGGACCTCAAGATGACAATGAATCTAACATGAAGAAAGGATTTGATCATAAATTTTTAGCATCAAACAATACAAGTTCCACAATTGAACTAGTTGGTGAGCTACATAGCTCACCCACTGATATTTCAAAAGTATAATCTCACACACAAAATTTGCATGCACACATTGCACAGGTGACAACAATAACACATTCATTTTTATTTCTAGATAGTTAAAGTAGTGGGGAATTGTTGCTTCATACCTAAAGGTGACAAAATTTAGAACGATACCTGTTATTGAAGGAACCTGTAGCACTTATTTGAAAAGAATTTTAAAATTTCTAGTAGAAATAATTGCCTATGCAATATTATCAACTCCATTCCTTCATACATGCAACAACTTTAAATCTATCATTTCACTCCATGTAGCCTATTACACCTAATCACATTTCAACTTCTTATTATCTTTTTCATTTTCCATGCACCATACAACTCATTTCACCTTCCATCATCCATACATATAATAGCCTTTCCATACCATCAAACATCACATACTGTGTATTTGAAATTAAGTCAATTCACATCAAATCTTGTTGCGGGTTGTACTGTACAAATTCACATGAGCTAAGTTTCAATTTAGCATATTTTTGTAGGTACATACCTTAATTTACCATGGTAGAAATAGTTGATTATTGATTTCTTGCATGTTTATATATTTATTATTCCATGCTTCATATCTATTTTGATATTTCCAAACCATTACATATCACCCTCTACCAAGAACTGTCTGATTAAGTGCAAACACTTAATACCATTAGTTGGGGGGAGGGGTACCTTCTTTAATTTAAAAAAAAAATCTCAATTAAATATTTTTCCATTCAATTTTCCCCATTTTCAAAAATTACAAGCTTAGAGGGGAATAAAAGAGTAAGAACCAACTAAATTGAGAAAATACAATATAGTGGATTTGGGTATAGAAGTGGTGTAAAACCAGGACAAAGAAGAATTGAGGAGAATTGGAGAAAATTTGAAGAACAAAGCATTACTATGAAAATAAGAACACTTCCATGGGCAGTGACATTATTGGGAGGGATCCTTCAGCACACAACCACTTATTGGAGGATAGGTTATGTTTTCTTGTCTTCCAACGATTTGGTTGGTTGGAATACTTATTGAAATTAATACAGTTCAATAAACCCATGACACAATAGTTTTCTTCTACTCTGCAAAGTGATGAAGCCATCGTGCAAGGATTAAGAGTGGATTGTTTTGAGGCTACCATAGCTGAGGTATTAGGACTACAATGGGAGGGACAAGAATTCCCAGTGAGGGAAGATGTCATCACTGTTAGGAACGAGTTCTATCATCCAGGAAAGAACCTAGATTCATCATCCCAAGGTACAAAAATATTATCCTTACCCTATCTCTAGGCCTCAGTAGCTACTTATATAGTCAAATACCTAACCTATGATGATAGGTAGTCCTTCCTATATATAGTGCACTTTAAGTTTATTAGTCATCTTCGCCATGATAGGAGAGTAAATGTTCCAAATTTTCTTTACAATTTGTTGAAAAGAATGGGTTATGAATATAAAAGGAAAAGGCATGATACAACATTATCACATTTCTGCTTGGTTACATTACTGGTAAAAAGAAGTTTGAAAATTCAGTTTCCATATATTTCTTGGGAAAACTTTCTTCAATGTCACAACATTAATGGCATCCCTATGGCACCCAATGAAGAAAATAGGGGCCACGAACAAAATATGGAAGACCCTCTTGTTGCAGAGAGGGAATTTCCCTCAGACTCCCATGCTACTTCACCTACCTATAGCATAAGGGAGCTAGAGGAGCAATATTTGCAAGACATTGAGCCTACAACTCCTAGTAAGGAACCCACAATAGGGAAGCCACAAGAAACACCTACCTCTAAGAAAACTGTTGGAAACAAGCAACACTGAGAGGGGGGGTGAATCAGTGTTGAGTAAAAATTCAACTTTATTATTCTGTGATTTAACTTACTTAACCATTCTATAAAAGAAACATGCATCAACAGAATGAAAATAATCTCAACAACATAACACAAAAATTTTTACATGGAAACCCTATTAGGGGAAAAACCATGGTGGATGGCCAATCCACAGTATAATATGAGTATACCCAAAATAAGTACAAAATGGGAATGCACTTGCATTCAGGCTCACTTCTTAGAGCTCACTACTCAAAAGGATGGGATCACTTCCCTACAAAGACTTGGAATAAATCCAAAAGATTGAACTGATGAAATAGCATCCATACTGCTTGATTATAGTTCCAATTAAGCGCAGATGACAATCTGCTATCCTTCAGACTGATTCAACAATTTTGCTCTTATCTGCACAATTCTCACTGCAAAAATATTAATGCACAAGTGAAATTGTGCATAATCGCTTAATCGATCTCCTGATGGTCGCAACACACCACCACTCTTCTTTTCCACACACATCAAATGATATATCAATCCTCTTATATATATCCACATCTAGAAATATAATCGCTATAGGTCGGCCTTGATAAAACTTAAAAATATTATCAATTGTCGGCCCAAAATTACAATTGGATTTTTAATGTGGATCTAACACCATCGGCTAGACTGTGGTAGAGACTCATAATTAAATATTTGAACATAATTTTTTTTTAAATAATTCCACTTTACACATCCACAATGTGCCACATTCACTGAGTCAGCTACAACGAGCAAATAGACACAAAACATCCTACCAGACCTCCAAGCTCGTAATGCAACTAATGCAACATCACAAAATTCAATAATAAGATAATATATGTGCTCACCAAGAAAATCCAAGGGTCCACAACACAAAACGATGATCTGGTGAAGTAGACAGATTGACTGACTGACCAGATACCCTATTCTTCAAATATTCTGTCGGTAACACACAATATTTCACTTTATCTGCTGGTATGACTAGATACAGATCTGCGGACCACGAAGATGACTTTAGTTGCCATCAATGACAACATTGGAAGCCATATGCCAACAATCTCCCCCTTTGGCATTGATGGCAACACTTAGTGAAAAATGACTAAGTGTCCAAACTAGTAAGTACACTGCCAAAATTTAGAATACTGCTCCCCCTAAGAATATCAAGGCATTTTTCACTGCACTCTCTCCCCCTTTGACATCAATGAAAAAATTGGGGAATCCAAAATTGCAAAAACTATTGAGACTTACAAAAATTTGAAGACATATCCAAAGTTATTCTTCAACCCACTTAAGTTTGAGTCCCAAATACTTCTCAAACTCTCCAAAGTGGTTATATGACCACATAGCAGATATGACAAGTTTCATGTTGCTTCAAGACTTACTGGATCAAGAGCGATCGTAGCATCTTTAGCTTCTTTTAGAGCATTTACCATCATCTCAATCTTTAGACTTATCAGTCCCTTGAGTTCACATACTCTGCCAATAATCCTTTCATTTTCAATTTTTAGACTCTTTATTTGGTTGAGCAAAGACATTACCTGACTTTCTTGATTACAGACACTACTGGCTAATGGGTCAAAAGTGTTGGAAATAGTGACCAACTGTTGTTCAATATCCTTTACCTTCTTTTCATTTGCTTCAGTAAATTTTGCCAATACCAAGCAAGTTTTGTATGCTTTTCCTCCTTCAGACATAGTACCTTGAATATTATTTATGCAAGTACTCAACAGAGCTTTGTCTTTGGCAATCAATTCTTTTAGGCTACCGACTCTCTTCTCCTAGAACTCCTTTTTCACTTTAACCAAAGTTGATTTCTCAAAAGATTCAAAATGTGAATCTACAAAATTTATTAGCTTCTTTAACTCACTGGAGGAGGAACCTAATGGGTCCATAGCATAAGTAGGCATAATTTTCTATAAAACTCCAAATGCAAGCTTTAGCAGTTCACTATCCTCTATGTGAGATTTTAGTATCCTCTCACTAGCTTT